>MU745248.1:188637-202856 GCA_026770625.1 Nicotiana glauca
TGCCTCTCACAAAGAGCCCACTTGCCTGGTCGTCTCTGTCTCCTTCGATGTGCCTCCGCACATCACTAGAGTTAAGTGCCTGCCGCACTTGCTCAAGCTTGATAGGCTCCTTGCTATACATCATTGAATTCTCAATATCACGATATCCTGAAGTCAATGAAAATAGCAAAGCACATGCAAGCGTCTCCTCCTCCCTTTTAATTCCTGCAATCTGTAAGTCCATGACAAGTTTATTGAACGCATCTAAATGATCTTGTAGCGAAGTACCTGACCCCATCTTAAATGTGTGAAGACGCCGTTGTAACAACATCCTTGTTGTCACTGATCGGTCTTGGTATAGCCCTTCTAGCTTTTCCCATAACTGTTTGGCCGTCTCTTCGGTACCTGTACTCACTTCACAAAGCACGTTAGGTGCAAGGGATAGTTGGATTGCACTCAATGCATCCCCTTCAATCTTCTCCATGTTGGGAGCTGATATATCCTTAGGATACTTTCTGTCAATAGCATGGATTGAACCTTCCCTCCGCAGTAACGCCATCATCTGGATCTTCCAGATATTGAAGTTGTTGCGTCCACTGAATCTATCAATTTCAAACTTTATGGAACTCATCTTTGCTTGTTCTTCCTCCTTGGATCGTTATGAATCCTGTTACTCTGATACCGATTGTTAGCGGAAACGTAAAAGAAAGAACACAAGATTTAACATGGTTCGGATCAAAATAATCCTACGTCCACCAGAGAACAATTGCCTTTCTATTATTTACAAAGGAAGGGGAGATTTTCCAATTACACTGAAGAGAATTTCTCTCTTAACTCTCTACTCACTACAATGTATTGTATTGTTTTTGGGATGGTTTCTACAAATGAATGAGTGCATCTATTTATAGAGGTAAAGACCTCCTCTTGATGTCATTGGTGACATCAAACTACTTCCTCTTGATGTCATGGGTGACATCAAAGGAGGAAGCTTCCTCCTAGCATTCATACCAACTCTTTCCACCAACTCTTCCAATTGGCATGCCATTGTTGACTAAACATAAACCAACATTTTCATGGAAACTATTCTTCAGACTTGATAAACAAAAAAAAATTCTAGGTCATAGAAACAGTAAAAGAAAAAACGTTGTGTTATTTATCTACACCGCTGAAGAACAAAACACCTTTACTGCAGATGATTGCATACTATCAGTGAAGCTTGATGAGTTTTTCTCGAAAATTTAACAATTTATTACCACACAACCAACGAGTTGAAATTTGTTTGTAGTACCAAAAATCCAATGAAACTCGAGCTCAACCACCCAAAAGCAATGAAACTCGAGCTCAACCACCCAAAAGTGCAAGACCAACAAAAAATGAGCTTAACATAAGGTATTCTACCAGCAACAAAGGAAAAATAAAAACAAGAAATATAACTAGGAGTGGCAAACGGGCATGTGTAAGGTCGGATATGGTTCGGGTCAAAACGGGTAATAAAAACGGATAAATTGTCTGACTCGACCCATATTTAATACGGATAAAAAACAGGTTAACTGGCAGGTTAACCCATATTATCCATGACTTCTTGCATATGATCACTTTTGGGAGAATTCTTAGTCCTCCTAACTTGAGGAACTCATAATTTGAGGTTTTACAAATGTAAAAGTTAGACCCATTGGTTACCCATTGGTTATCCATTGGTTACATTGGTTATCCATTTTCTAAATGGATAATATGTTTTTTATCCATATTTGACCCGTTTTTCAAAAGTTCATTATCCAACCCATTTTTTAATAGATAATATGGTTGGTTAATTATTTTCTTTTAACTATTTTGCACCTCTAAATATAACAAAAATCATCATCAAAGAAGATCCCCCACACACAATAAACGGAGCTGCAGGAACAGGTGGCTGTTTGTTTCCAGATCTCTGTCACATAACAGACATCTAGAACATAACTGAAATCCCCTTCTTTTCAGATTTTCTTGAGTTATGCGTACTTCTCTCGCTACCAGCCATGAGAAACAGGCCACCTTAAAGGGAGCTTTGACTATCCATATATTCTTCCATGGCCGTCTCCCTATGTACTGGCCTGTATTTAAACGCACAAGATAGGCAGATTTGACAGTGTAGCTCCCACTCTTGCATTTGTATCTTCATGATCAGTGAGACCATTGAAAACTTTCAAAACTTTAAAGAAGTCAGCAATTCTCCCCATTTCCCATCATTCAACCCTCTTCTGAAAGTGATATTCCAACCATGTTGTCCACGGGCTTCTTCCATTTTAATTTCAGGTATGGTGGCAATACCATATAATTCTGGAAACACCTCATTAAGTGGACCATGTCCTAATCAATAATCACTCCAAAATAAAGTCTTTCTTCCATTACCCACCTATGCTAGTGTTAACTAGAAGAGAATTCCAAATTTGCCAGATAGATTCCCAAACACCAACCCGATATGGACTATTAACAGATCTTGTGCACCACTATTCAGTCTGGCCATACTTCACACTTATTACCTTTCTCCATAAAGCATTATCTCTTAGTTGTATCTCTACAGCCACTTCATAAGCAAACTTTGATTGTGTGCCTTGAGGTTCCTGAGTCCCGAATCCCTTGCCTTTTACAGGTGATAAATGAGTTCCAATTCACCGAATGAATATCTCTCCTATCTCTACTACCGTATTAGATGAAATCCCTCCTTAATGCATCAATTCTTTTCCTCACCTTAACTGATGTAGGGAACAGAGACATGACATAAGTTGGAAGAGCATCCAGCACGGTGTTCACCAAGACCACTCTGCTTCCCAAAGATAGATATTGACTTTCCCAGGTTGCAAGCCTTTTCTTAGCATCTTTCCAGCATCCCACTCCAAATTTCTTGAGACTTGTTCTTGGAACTCAATGATAACCCTAATGCCCCATCTGACAGCCAAGAATTGCAGCTAATACTTATATATTACCAACCATATTAACGGGAAACAAGTTACTCCTTCTCCAGTCAACATGCAATCCAGACAGCTTCAAACTACTAAAATGAGCCTTAAGTATTTTATTTGCTCAGCATCACAAAATACCAATGAATCATCAGCATATAGTAAATGTATGATCTCCAAGCTGCTATCTTCCCTATTTGATACAGAAAAACCTCTTAGCCAAGCATTCCCCTGAGCAGTCTATAACATCTGACCTAAACCCTCCATAGCCATAAGGAACAGAAAACGTAACAGAGGGTCACCTTGTCTCACCTCTCTCTGATGCAAAAACCCCTTCTGGGGAACCATCCAAAAGGATGGAGAATCTAACAGTTCTTATGCAGAAGGAAACCACTACTTTTAGCTTTCTTATATTTTAAACAGTGACAAGTTGGATACTTAGGAATTGAGATTTAATAAGACATCCTCAGATACAAATACAATAAATCAATAAAAGCCTTTCTGGTTTAAAGCCAAGCTTTCAACTGCATCGTAAAATGCCCACCAAGCAAAGATGTGATGTCACAAGGTAAATGGAAACAGAGATCTTACTCAATCATCAAACTTCTGTTCAGTTAAAGACAGTGCCTAAACTGCCTCTAAAGAACAAATTGTTCCCGTCATTAATGGCTTATAGTTTTCTTTAAACTTCAAATTGCCTAGAAGCAACAAATTGTACAGGTTTAAGCAAACAGAGGGGTCTTTTAGGTGGTCATGTGCACAAGTCAATTAAGCGTGTTCAGAACCAAGAAAGTTGTATTTCACAATTTCAAAGAAGAAATTCGGAACCTGTTCTCCTCCAATTTCAGGAGCTCCTGCATGAGTGCTCCTGCTAAAGATTTTATTCTCTTGCCTACTGTAGATTTTTGAATTATTAGCTATTATGAAAAGTAAACGAGATATTCAATGAAAGGAAGTGAAAGAGGTCGAAACAAATATAGTTGTGAGAGTGACAAAGAAGTCTTACGAGTAAGTTAAAATGGCAATGACATAATTTTACCTTCTCGCTTCTCAGATGCTCCTCATTTTTGTTATTCTCAATTGTCTGACACATGATCAAAGGGGAAATATGTAGAGTCTTAAGAGGGCAAATAATGTAATGAGCTCAACAAGTCAAGTGGAAAAATAGTGCAATTGGGTCAAGCCCCTAAGATGCCATCGAGGGCATAAAGTGCTGGTGGAGGAGAAAATTAAATTTCAGCAGAAGTTTTCTAGAGTTGAATAGGTATTTAAATAGAAATTTAATTTGTTGGCGAATCTCACTTTAGTCTTAAAGGATGCTAGTGTAGCAGAGTTAGTGATTCAAAAAAGGAATTCTTGAGATTTTTGAAAGGAAAGCTTTACTAACTTGCTTGTATTTTCATATAGCAAGCAACTGAGTATATAATCCGTTTTTTATATGCTTAGCAATCACTTGGGTGAAAGAGATTTTTTATTCACAAATCATAGCACGAAATAACAAAACCATTGTAGCATCAAATTGTAGCAAAGAAGAAGAGTTTACAGCGAAGACAGTGAATGCACGGGATGGCTTGATAGATGTGAGAAGTCAAGTTTAAACTTGGTAGCTTCTAGGTAAGCTTTAAGGTTTTCTCTCCTAATAAAGGAATTCCATTAGAACCCCATGTGCTATATGTATTCGATGAAATTCCTAAGCCATGTCTTCTTTTAATCTAGAACTCAGTTCACTCCATTCTTAATTTGTATGACTTCATATGAAAATGTGACAGCATTGTATACTTGTTTGTATCACCACGTGTTATGATGACTTTGATTGTGATATTTACAGCCATTTTAGCATTCATTCATGCATTAATGTGATCACATTCAAATGGGAGAGTTAGCCGACATCCCCTTGCGTGAGTGCTATAAGGGTCAGGGTTAGCTACCCCACGCTCGTACGCGCTATTTGTTTGTTGGGGAGATAAGCTGACACTCCCCCGTGTGTGTTGCAAGATCTCACGTACGCAGGGCCTCTATGTGTAATTATTTTTTTTATTGTAAAAATAACTTAGTTTTCAGCTTTAATTTCAGTTATCAATTGTAGACTCAGTTTCCAAGTTCAATTTTAGTTATTTGTCCATAGTTCAGCTTATAGTTTCAGTTATCAGCTCATTACCTGTTTACAGATTTTAAATGATTTATATGATATCATGTGAACCTGCTTACTTTCATATTATGATTTTTCCGAGAAGGTCTTGCTCCACCTTTTTTTAGGAGGTAGCCTATGAGACTTCCTGGTATCGTTGGTGGTGCTTGTTAGGACCTGCCACGTCGTGTGGCAGGCAGTGTTATGAATAGTGAGCGCCTCAATGCTTATAGCGTGAGGTGAGAAGCAGGGCAGTGTCGGCTTTTTTGATAGAGGCAAGGCATTTTGAAAAAATCGAGCGCTTCTCCCCGAAAGGCAAGAAGTATTGAGGCGCAGTGAAGCAGGAGAAGCGACTGTTTTCCTCAAGAAAATCAAAAGACGAGGTTTTAGAAGCAGAAAAACAAGATCAGATCTTTAGGGTTTGCTTTTACTCCTCTTAGGCAGCAAAGAACGACTTTTTTTTCAACTTGGAAGCTCTTCCTCATCAGGATCAAACTTAAGGTTTTCAGGTACCTTTTCGTCTCCTTTCGTCTTCTTCCTTTTTCTTCTACTTTCTTTTTCTTTCTTCTTCTGTGCTTCAACATCAGTTTTCTTCTTCTCCTTTCTTCTTTTCTTTTTTTTCGTTTTCCGGTAGCATCATTGTTCAACTTTTTCAGGCAGTATCATCATTTTCTGGAGCTCTTTTCTGCTATACTTTTTTCCTTCTTTCATCTTTCTTCTCTCTTTTTCCGGCAGCAACTAATTTTTCGGTTTTTTCTCGGTTTTCTCCTCTGTTTTTGGAGTTTTTTTGCTCAGTTTTTTGCTTCCTCCATTACCTACATTTTTCTTTTCTTTTCTTTTTTAAGTTTTAGTGGACAATTGATTGTATAATAATGTAATTATTTTAGTTTCTACAATCTACGTTTAGTTTTTGACTTGAAATATTCGCTAATATGTTATTGCTATTGAGTTTTTAGTTATTTATACATGCAAATTTAATATTCTTTTTTGTATTAATTGGCGTTTCACTTCAAAAGGCGAGCGCTTTGCTTCGCAGTGAAGCGGGCCCTCGTTGTTTTTTGTCGCCTCTCGCTCTCCAATACACTAGTGGCAGGTGTTGAGATTGCAAGTGACGATACACATGGCACATGGCGGGAGACAAGCTCCGTAGACTCTGTAATCCCCATTGACTCTTCCCAGCAGTGACTGGATTTCTTCGGCTTATGTTATTTTATTTGGCATACTATTTATTCTTGGAATGCCCCATAGTTTATGTATTCCAGGTTTAAATCTTTAGAGGCTCATGACTTGGTTTAGTGGGTTATAGTTCTCAGTTCAACTGCGTTAGGATCATGTAACTCAGTTATTAGACAATTGATTTAATTCAGTTTTGGTTATTTCAGTTTCATTGCACTTAATGATATCTATGATATCAAACTCAATGTTAAAAGTACACTCAACACAGGCTAGTTAAGGTTTTGCTTGGGTAAAGTTGCCAGAGGCCTGGAGGCCTGGATTTGAAATCACTGCTAATATACCCTGCCTTTACCTTGGATGCTTTTTGTTTGTACATTGTTATTTTATATTCTATCTAACTCGGTCAATTAGAGTTAATTGCCAATAATGCCCCGCCTCAGATTGGTGCGTGACAAGAAGTGAAGCTCAAGCACGATTCTCGGGTGAAATTTTTAGCAACTAAATTACCCTAGCTCAAAAGCCCTCAAGTCTAAGCCAGCAAACATATCCTAATTCACTAGTATACCCATGAATCAATGTCTTACATGAATCCTTGGCACGTACGCAAACACTAAACCAACCACCAAGTGAGACTTGCATTAGCAAGTAGCCAACTATGCAAATTCTTCAAAAATACCCTTGAGATAATTCAAACATCAAGATTGAAGCAGCCTCCTTCCATACAATCAAAGAGCAAATATGCTAAAAATGAAACCCTCGGGGGTTGGCCTAGCGGCAATTGACTTAAGCCTTGGGGTATGCTCCTTTCAAGGTCTCAAGTTCGAAACTCACTGGGTGCAAACAATTTCTGAGGACCATCGGACTAGGTAAAGCCTGAATTAACCGTGGTGCACTTGCGGGAAACTCCTTGCCGAGGGCATGTGCACCCCCGGATTAGTCAGGGCTCGAAGAGACTCGAACACCCGGTGCAAATCAAAAAAAAAAAAAATATGCTAAAAATGAGATGAAAAAGGCTTAGACATTTAAGTATGTTAGTTTCATTGTATTAATAGTACTCCCTCCGGTCCAAAATAAGTGATTTTTTGGCATTTTTCTTGTGGTCCAAAATAAGTGATTTTTCCAGATTTCAAGAATGAATTAATTATTTTTTTTCCTACATTGTCCTTGGAGTAAATAGTGTTGGAATATGTGTTAGGAGTGTTTATGTGAGATAGTAAAGGTTAATACGGTCAATTTCATTGCTAATTAATGCTAAAAGGTGAATTTCTTAATCTGTGTGAAAACATCCAAAAAATCACTTATTTTGGACCGGAGGGAGTAGTAGTAAATAACCCTAATCTCATATGTATTAGGAGTAGGACATGTATTGTATATATAGGGCTTATGTAGCATTGTCAAATAATCAATAATATATTTTCTTCCGTGCTTTCTCGCACGGTATCAGAGCATCAGTGAGAAATTGTCGATGTGCATCATTCCAGCAGCCTCCGGGAAGAAAGACCTCGTTGCCGTGCAATTTTTCGGCGACTAAAGAGGCTATCCGTAACAAAAAAAAACACTTTTCATCGGTGTTGTGCAAAAACTAACACCACCACGAAGTAGATCGGCCTCCGGCGACCAAGCAATAAAAATTTCTCCGTCAGAAGACCCCCCACGCGCCGCCGGAAGAAATTTTCTGGCGAAGCTCCGACCCCACTCGCCGGCGCGTGACACCTTTTCCGGCCGCTTTTTCGCGAAATTTCTTCAGGACAGCTTGCTCTCCTCACAATTCCGAGCCTACCCATCTAGTTCAAATCAAATTCTGACCAATTTGAGTTTTTTCCGGAGAGCTATAGTGATTTTTCAGCGTGAATAGTGATCCCGGCAATTTTCTGCTTTTTCCAGCACGATATTATAATGGAATTCGCACCTGAAGCCTTTAACGCACAATCGGTTGGATTAAATGTAATGAATCCAATCCAGATGGTTTCTTTACCGGATTATATTGAGTTCCTTCAGTACAATGCACATAAACACACATCTTCAGGATTAACCTCCGTTGTTCCAACAAATAGTAGCATGACTGGTGTCTCTCAATCTTCACCTTCTGAGTCTTGGGTCATTGATTCAGGTGCATCTGATCATATTTCTGGGAACAAATCTCTTTTCACTAGTATCTCATATTCTCAATCTCTTCCAACAGTCACAATGGTCAACGGGTCTCAAGCCATGGCAACTGCAATAGGTCAAGCAAGTCCACTTCCTTCCTTACCTTTAAACTCAGTTCTTTATGTTCCTGGTAGTCCTTTTAATCTCATAGTCGTTAGTCGCTTAGCCAAATCACTTAAATGTACTGTTTTATTTCTTGATGACATTGTTTTTATACAGGAACGCAGTATAGGGCGGATCATTGGTGTCGGACGTGATTCAGATGGACTTTATTACCTAAGCCTTGCAAAATCACATGGACTCACATCTTGTCTTCCTCCAATAACTTCTCTCGTTACTGATTCCGCTACTTTGTCATAGTTGGTGGAACATGACCAGGTGAAGCACTGTCTCATCCTGGATGGCGACAGGCTATAGTTGACAAAATGTCTGCTTTACATACGAGTGGTACTTGGGAGCTTGTTCCTCTTCCTTCGGGTAAATCGACTGTTGGTTGTCGTTGGGTGTATGCAGTCAAAGTTGGTCCAGATGGCCAGGTTGATCGACTTAAGGCTCGTCTTGTTGCCAAAGGATATACTCAAATATTTGGACTTGATTACAGTGATACTTTCTCTCACGTGGCTAAAATTGCATCAGTCCGCCTTTTTCTATCTATGGCTTCGGTTCGCCATTGGCCTCTCTATCAGTTGGACATTAAGAATGTTTTTCTTCACGGTTACCTTGAGGATGAGGTTTATATGGAGCAACCACCTGGTTTTGTTGCTCGGGGGAGTCTAGTGGCCTTGTATGTCGGTTGCACCGGTCCTTCTATGGTCTAAAGCAGTCTCCTCGAGCCTGGTTTGGTAAGTTCAGCACAGTTATTCACGAGTTTGGCATGACTCGTAGTGAAGCTGATCACTCTGTATATTATCGACATTTTGCTTCAAATCTCTATATTTATCTAATCGTTTATGTTGACGATATTGTTATTACCGGCAATGATCAGAATGGTATGAGTAAGTTAAAGCAACATCTCATTCAGCACCTTCCAACTAAGGATCTGGGCAAATTAAAGTATTTTCTGGGGATTGAGGTCGCTCAGTCTAGCTCAGGTATTGTGATCTCACAATGGAAGTATGCCTTAGATTTTCTTGAGACAGGAATGACAGGTTGTAAACCTGTTGACACTCCGATGGATCCGAATTCTAAACTTCTGCCAGGACAGGGGGAGCCTCTTAGCGATCGTGCAAGATATAGGCGGTTGGTTGGTAAATTAAATTATCTCACAGTGACTAGACCTGACATTTCCTTTCCTGTGAGTGTTGTGAGTCAGTTTATGGATTCTCCTTGTGATAGTCATTGGGATGCCGTTGTCCGCATTCTTCGGTATATAAAATCAGCTCCAAGCAAAGGCTTATTGTTTGAGGATCGAGGCCATGAGCAGAACATTGGATACTCAGATGCTGAATGGGCAGGATCACCTTCTGATAGACGTTCTACGTCTGGATATTGTGTCTTCGTAGGAGGAAATTTGGTGTCTTGGAAGAGCAAGAAATAGAATGTGGTTGCTCGGTCCAATGTAGAAGCAGAATATCGAGTAATGGCTATGGCCACATGTGAGCTAATTTGGATCAAACAGTTGCTCAAGGAGTTGAAATTTGGTGAGATTAGTCAGATGGGACTTGTGTGTGATAATCAAGCTGCTCTTCATATTGCGTCAAATCCAGTGTTCCATGAGAGAACTAAACACATCGAGATTGACTGTCACTTTGTTAGAGAAAAGATACTCTCGGGAGATATTGCTACAAAATTTGTGAAGTCGAATGATCAGCTTGTTGATATTTTCACCAAGTCCCTCACTGGTGCTCGTATTAGTTATATATGTAACAAGCTCGGTACATATGATTTATATGCACCAGCTTGAGGGGGAGTATTAGTTTCATTGTATAAATAGTAGTAAATAACCCTAATCACATATGTATTAGGAGTAGGACATGTATTGTATATATAGAGCTCATTGTAGCATTGTCAAATAATCAATAATATATTTTCTCTCGTACTTTCTCACAAGGTAATAGGTTGAAAACTTGTTTACAAATAGCCAACTTGATGTATAGTTGAAAGTCTCCACGAGATAGTTTAATTAACTAGCCAAAAAACTACATTCTTTAAAAAGCACGTCAAGTCCATAAGGTCTTTAAGCATAAAGTGCGGTAAAAGTGTGGCTTTAGTAAAAAAGGGCGCAATGAAAAAATAAAATAAAAGTATATCTATAATGCAAGGAAAAAGTGAAAAAATTCTTAACAATTAATATCTCTATGTTTATTATATCTATTGTCTAGTAACTATTCAAGATAGAACGCTGCTGACTAAGGCACGCGCATTAGTGTCTTGTCTACACTGAAGCGCAGCTTAAGGGAGATGAAGTGCCTTCCTTAAGCTTTTTTGAGCTTCAGGGCGTAAGCGCGCCTTAAATGAGGCTTTGACAACACTAAGAAGTTCGTCAAATAAACTCATAAACTGGCATAAAAAGGGAATTGTGCATGAAAAGTTTATTTAGTTAATTGTATGTTTGCAATTGAGGATGTATTAAAATATGTCCTAGTGTACTTTCTCTCTCCTCTCTATCTCTCTCTCTTCGCCCCTCCCCCAAATGACTTTATGCTTTTGGCCCCATATGGGACATGCTTTCTTTATACAAAAATGAGACTCTATTTTTTCCTTATTACAACAATTATTATGCCTCAATCTCAAACAAGTTGGTTCAGCTTTATGAATCCTCATAGACATGTTATTCCATTATTTCATTTAAACTCATCTCATGACAAATATTATGCATGGATAAATAAAAAGTATTAGAAGTTCTCTATACTTTTTAAAAATATAAAAACTTGTTTGGCCAAGCTTATAAAATCGGCTTATTTTAAAATGTGCTTTTCAAAATAATACTTTCGGCGAGAAACAGTTTATGTTTGGCTAATCAATTTGAAAAGCACTTTTGAGCAGCAATTAGTGTTTGGCCAAGCTTTTAAAAAGTTCTTCCAAGTGTATTTTCTCAAAAGTGCTTTTAAAAAATGGTTAGAAGATACTTTTTTTAACTTCTCAAAAATAGCTTTTACTTCAACTCAAAAGTACTTTTTTCCTTCTAAATGTTTGGCCAAACACCTTAACATTGGGGGAAAAACACTTTAGGCCAAAATAAAAGCACTTTTGGCCCAAAAAAAAAAAACTTGGCCAAACAGGATATAAATCTTTGAAAGGCTCAACTAATTCGAGAAAGCATAGAAGAACAACAAAAGTGCTAACATGTTTAAAAGATCTTAGATGTTAAGGCTAGGATGGATGTATTGTCATATAAGAAAAAGATTAGAATGCTCACATACGCGAGAAGATTCAATTAGCACATCGAGCACAAACAATAAGAAGGTTGCTTGACATGATTTGGTCATGTTTTGCATCGATCTCCAGATGCACCGGTCTATAAGTGTGAAACCATAGTGAGTGAAGGTGCTAAAATAGTATGGAGTAGACCTAAAATCATTTGGAAGAAATCGAAGGACCTACAATCTCCAGGAATCCATATAGATTTAGCGAAGGAGCGGTCTCAAGTTGAAGTGCTCTATACAATGACGACAAGATTGACTGCCTTACTTTCCCCTTTATTGGAGCTACCTTTAGATGCAATCTTTTAAAGTATAGAGGCAAAAGAAGGTAGTTTCCCTGGCAATATACTCTAAATGTTGAACTGGCCTACTTCCACAGTATTGCACTACTCTCATAAGTCATAACTTTCTGCCAAGTGAAACCACTTCCATCTTATTTGAACAATTTGGATAGAAAGCATGTACGGAATCTTCCGATGACAATCCGATCTAGCTAGGTGAAGTTCAAGCTCCTTTATCTAACTTATAGAAACTTCTGTGAGGGATGGATACCAAACTAGATATGTATGGCTACACTTTCCAGAGGTGGACTCATCTTTCCCTATATGTCAGCAAAAGTTACTTTCAACATTTAACTGCAAAATAAGGAACTCCACATTTCCTCTAATGAAGAAATTATACAACTGGGACCTCCACGACACCTCTAGCAAGCATCAATGGTAGTGCTACTTTGAGAATCTTGCCAATGATCAATTTACAGAAACCGCTCCCCCTCTAACCCCATTATCTCTTTCCTAGCAGTCTAGCACTTCCTCTTTACACAATTTTCGGCCACCTTGCACATTCCGCCAAATGGCTAATCTTTTATGAGTTTGGGTCTGATTGAAGTTTAACAAGAAATAACACAAACCTCTACCTGTTTATATAAATTGCTTCTTCAAGTTCAACTACCGCTTGCTACTTTTCGTTTTGATAGGAGTAGGTGCTTGCAGCTTACTCTTTGTTTACTAAATGTGCCTTCCTAACCGCCCGGCCCCTATCTTTAATTTTAAATAAAGTGAAGTCAGTACACACACAAAACCCAAAATTATCAAGTATAGGATCAATGAACAGCCCAAATACTAACTGCTCAAATGTAATCTTCTCTAATTGTGTACTTCAATGTGTGTAACAAACATAACAAACTCTTTAGGTGCACTGATAAATCGTGGTTAACGAGCACATCATTTTGAGATTTTAAATGGAGATAGCATTAACTCAGTTACCACGTTTCAAAGGCATTCTTCCATTGGTTAGTACAGTGAATTTTTTAAATAAGAATACTATCTCAGAACAATACAATTACGATTTATGAGTCCGTTTAAAGCATATCAACAAAATCAAAGTCAAATTACAAATAATTGAATATAATCTCCGTTTAAATACCTGAACGGCACCGTCGCGTGAACTACAAGGAAAGATGATCGGGCCGAATTGTGCTTTCTCAACCGGGACTTGAATTGGAACACTGAAACCCCTGCGTGGAACATTTTGAGCTTGAGCTGCCGCAGCTGCTGCTGCTATATTACCGTCGATGTTATCTACTACATCTCTCGCTTCTTGCCCTTCTTCTCTTGAAAACCCTAGAAATCCAGCTAGTCTTCGCAATAATCCCATCCCTCTCTATAAGATTAGCTACATGCATTAGCGAGAAATACGGCAAAAACTACTAAAATGCAAACACCGTCGGGATTGGCGATTTTTGTGAGGCCAGAGATATTAACGCAACGATGATCTCCCCGGAAAAAAATTGTAGTGTTGGCGTTGGACTGATGACTTGAGAAAGTGAAAAGTAGGGGTGATGACGTTACAAGTGCCGACCGGCGGAAAAAATGAAATACTTTTTACCAAACATAGATTGTCGATAAAAACTTTTTTCTTTTTTTTTTTCGAAATAATTTATCAAAAGTGTGTTTGTACATCATGTTTTCTTGAAAAATAAGTAATATATTGTTATTTATTTTCTAGAGTTTGGTACGCTAATTAAGAAAAATAATTTTTCAACAGTATTTATAAATAATTTAAATATAATAAATATAAAGCCAAAAATTTTTAAACTAACAACCTTCCGAACCCACATTTTTTAATAACTTTCGAATCGCTAAATTTTTGAAACAGCATAATTTCGAAAACGTAAATTTTATAATTTCTAAACCCGTAAACTTCCAAACACATAAACCTCCGAACTTATAACTTTGAAACTTGTAAAATTTTGAACCTTTAAACTGATAAATAAAAAAACTAAAACTGATAAATAAAAAAACTAAAACTGAAAAATATATTAAAAATATTTTTTTGGGGGGGAGGGGGGTGACCGGTGCAGAAAAATAAAAAATAAAAATTTAAAATTGCAATAAAAAATTAAAGTAAATAAATAAATTTTTTTACAGGAGGAGGGTGGGGGTGGAGTGGTTGTAGGATGGGTGGTAACGGAAAAACTGAAATTTGAAA
>MU745248.1:203008-214997 GCA_026770625.1 Nicotiana glauca
AATTTGAAAAGGAAAAAAAACTTTTTTTGAGAGACGGGGGTGGGGTGGGGTGGGGTGGGGTGGTGAGGGTAGGGAAGGATGATAAGAAGTTTTGACAAATGTTTTCTCTTCTCTTGATAAGGAAAATATTTTCCTCCAATTGGAGGAAAATGAGTTTATAAGAAAAATATTTTTCAAAACATTTAAGCCAACCAAACATGAGAAAATTGAAAATATTTTCCTTCACACTAAACACACCCCAAATCTTACAAATTTTTGGAAATTTTTGAAAATAAATTTTTCAAATTAAAAAAAAAATTCCCTGCTCATAAAACTGTAACATTTTTTTAAATGAAATACATGTCCAAATATAATTTGAAATTTCAATTACCATTTTTCAACTTAACTACAAATACTACTATAATAAGATTGCCAATACTTAATTTTTTTTTTTTACTAGTTTTTCGAAATGCACGGTGATGACTTACAAATATTGACCAGTGTATCATTGTATAACACTATTTTGTAAAATAACACATGTATACCTTATATCAATTAGTATAAACTTTTTAAAATCACAATATTATAAAATATTTGAGTTATAAACAAAATTTTAAAAACATTCACGTTTATGAAACTAATTAATGTTAAACTCAATAAAAGCCCCCGGATAAGAAGTAGAAATGGCGTGGGGTAGCCACTATTTAAGGTGGTATTTATTTTTTATCCAGCAATTCTAAGCAATTCTAATGTTGACCAAAAATAGCCACTACTTTATTAAGATTAATATAAAAAGATATTTTTGCCCTTTCTTCCATTGCCTTTCTTCCCAAACCCTCGCTTCACTCTCTGCGTCGAACTTGAGAAAGACCCCCTGACAACATTAGCTACTGATCATCCTCTCGGACATCAATTGTGTCCCAAATCTCAAACACAGCATTTAAGACTGTGGAAAAGAGTGAGATCCAGAGAAAAAGGAGGAAAAAAAATCTCTCTCAAAAGTCAGAAGAGAACGAGAAGGAGCTGACCATTTGATAGAGAAAACAAAGAAAATGGGATTAATGGTTTCGAATTCCTTACTGCTTTTATAAGCCTCTCATTTTCTTTTATGTCTGCTTTCAGGAGTTGAATTGTTTGGTTTCACTCATAATAATCACAACGTGGGAGGAAGTGACTTTTAAATTTTCTTAAACAACAGATAATTATGAAAAATATGGTAAAAAGCCAAAAAGTTGAGGACAAAGATAATTGTGTTAAGGACATGTAGTCCTAAAGTTAAATTCAAAAGTTAAGGACATGGTCCTGAACTTAGAGTTTCAAGTTCAAAAGTTAAGGAAATGTAGTCCTGAATTCCTAAAGTTAAGTTTAATAGTTAAGGACACAAGTTCAAAAGTTAAGGACAGGCAGTCCTTAACTTACAATTACAAGTTCTAAAGTTAAGGACATGTAGTCCTTAACTTATAATTACAATTTCAAAAGTTAAGGACAGACAGTCCTTAACTTACAGTTACAAGTTCTAAAGTTAAGGACAATAGGTCCTTAACTTTGATTTCCAAGTTCAAAAGTTAAGGACAGACAATCCTTAACTTACAATTATAAGTTCAAAAACTAAGGACAAGCAGTCCTTAACTTACAGTTACAAGTTCAAAAGTCAAGGACAATAGGTCCTTAACTTTGACTTGCAAGTTCAAAAGTTAAGGACGCTTGGTCCTGAAGTTTGAGTTCCAAGTTCAAAAGTTAAGGACATGTAGCCTTGAAGTCCTGAACTTAAAGTTACAAGTTCAAAAGTTAAGGACATGTAGTCATGAAGTCCTGAACTTAGAGTTCCAAGTTCAAAAGTTAAGGACATGTAGCCCTGAAGTCCTGAAGTTAAGGACATGAGCAGAAGGATATTTTCGTCCGGGCAGTTAAAGATTATTAAAGCAGTGGCTAAAGACTAAAGATTTTTAAATGGTGGCTTAAAAGTAAATACATGTATTATTAGTGGCCAACCGTGCACTTCCCCCAGATAAGAAGCAACAAAATCGATCCATCATGTTACCTCATTCGTGTCTAATCCTTCATATGTCTATTTGTTCAAAATATTACAACATTTAAGGCATTTATTTTATGAAAATTCTGTTAAATTCCATGAGCTCCAGCTCTATAATCTAGAATCTATAATGAACCAAAGATAACGAAGAAGGAGATGAATGAAGGAACGGGGGAAATGAGGCTTGTTCTGTAATTGGACTAAGAATTTTGGAAATTGAAAGCACATGTATTATCATTCCAATAACTGATATTATGATATAGTTGTGCACTCTACTGTACAGCTAATATCTATATGTCATGTATCTAACCAACCACTAACAATAATTAACTAACATATTTACCTGTCTAACTAACATTAGTTAACTAACTATTACAATCATCTAGCCCCAAGTTATACTAGTCTCAACACTCCTCCTCAAACTGGTAGGTGCAAAAATATTGAGCACTCCCAGTTTGGATACCAAATACCCATGCTGCGACCTCAGAAGTGCTTTGGTCAATATACATGTTTGTTGCTCTTTCGAACTAACATGTTGTGTTCTTACTAAGCCTTGTTGGATTTTCTCCCTCACAAAATGACAATCAATCTCTGTATGATTTGTCCTCTCATAATATACTAGATTTGTTGCAATTTATTGTGTTGCCTTGTTATCATAGAATAAGTCAACAGGCTCCTTCACATATGCTCCCAGCTCTTTAAACTATCCAATTAACCAAACTAATTCTGCAACTGTCCATGCCATGCTCCTATGTTCTGCTTCTGCTGAGCTTCTTGATACTGTGCTTTGTTTTTCGATTTCCGGGATATGAGGGAACTTCTATAATTCATAAGGAAGTCAGTCACTGATTTTCTTGTGTTGGGACATGATGCCCAGTCATCATCACAATATGCAGTCAACACATTATTTCTTTCACTACTCATTGAATTCCAACTCCTGGTTCTCTTTTAATGTATCTCACAAATCTTAGGGTTGCCTCCCAATGACTTCTTTTAGGATGCTGCATAAATTGGCTTAAAGTTTGTACATCAAATGCTATGTCTAATCTGGTTAGTGTTAGGTATAATAATTTCCCTACGAGCCTTTGATATTGTCCTTTGTCTTCTAGCAAATCATCATCCTTTATTCCTGTAATATCATCTAACTCCTTGTTGGTAAACTTTTGATTGTATTCAAGTGGAATCCATGCTGGTTTTGCACCACTTAATCCCAATTCTTCAATTAGCTCTAAAAGCATATTTTCTTTGGTTTATCAAAATGGCCTTTGTAGACCTGTTGAATTCAATCCTACCACTACTGGAACGGTCTGGGCTGGAGCCTCCTCCTCAAACTCTACATGAGGCTCTACCGCTAGTGATACTACTCTGGGCTAAGCCCTGCTCCTACCTCGGCCTCTAGCACGGCCTCGTCCTCTACCCCACGTAGGAGCTGCCACTGGGAACTCGGGTTACTGATCAATGGATGAAGCGGTACGTGTTCTCACCATCTGCGAAAGAACAGAGTGAAAGTTCAATTAGCATTGAGAATTCAAATTGCACAACAGAGAAGAATAGATGTGAAGTTATTCCTAACTGTTTAGCCTCTGGGGGATAAGCACAGATGTCTCCGTATCGATCCCTCAGACTCTAACTAGCTTGTTTGTGAATTATGAGACCTAAGCAACCTAGATCTTTAATATCAACTTGCCACAATCGGGATTTTTCACCTTCGAGAGTCGTGATGGCGCCTACTCGTGAAAGCTAGGAAAGCCAACTATTAAGGTTATACACATTAACAATCAACCAAATGGTAAACAGTTTTATCCTAAACAAATGAAAAGCACGGAAAAGTTAAAATAAATCCAAATACTTCAATACATGTCTACCCATGAATCTGGTGTCACAAATTCATGAACGTCTAAGATTTTACTACAAATACAAGTTTGAAAGAAAAATACAACTGTTCTTAGAATGAAAAGAGACAGCAGAAAGCTAAAACAGAAAAGTGGACTTTAGGATCTGTGGACGCCAGCAGATCTACCTTGGTCTCCTTGGACTGAAGGTAGCTACCTCAGCTACTCACCGGGTCCGATACCGAAATTTACACAAAAGAGTGCAGAGTATAGTATCAGTACAACTGACCCCATGTACTAAGTAAGTGTCGAGCCTAATCTCGGCGAAATAGTGACGAGGCTAAGGCATGGAAATCATATATACCTGTGCAGATAAATCATATACAATCAGAAACATAATAACAGAAATCAATAGAATAAGGTGGGAAGGGGACGTGCTGTAGGGAATATCATATTCTACCAATAAGCCAACAAAGAAGCAACAATAAAGGAGCATAATAAGCATCATATCTAAATCAACAAAATAATGAAACGGTAACACGTGCATGGCATTACACTTCGTGCTTTTACTCTCATCTTCACCATATGAAATAACATAAACGGCACGGCATCACCCTTCGTGCATTACCTCACATAATCATGGCACGACATTACCCTTTGTGCATTAATCCTCACAAAATCGGCACGGCATCACCCTTTGTGCATTAACTCTCAAATCATGGCTCGACATTTTCGTGCTTTAACACTCATAATATCGCCACAGCATCACCCGCCATGCATTACACTCATTCACAATATCATGCACGACATTACCCTTTGTGTTTTTCACTCTTCCTTACCCAAATAATAGAAATAATATGTACCAACAAGGGAAACAACAATATCAACAATAATATTCCAGCAAGGGAATAACAATATCAATAATAACATCTCGGCAAGGGATTCAGCTATAACCAATCTCGTTTTCAACAATTAATTTACAAGAATGAAACTCAACTTGTGCCAATTATCAACAATAGTCAATTACCAAGAAACTTGTGCCAATTGGTGGCGCACTTATGAGATAGACAGTCTAGTCGAGGCTGTTTCACTGACTTGGGCCCAGTTCTCGGATATGTTTATGAGATAGTTTGTCCTCCAGAGTCTCAGGGACGCATGGCGTGCAGGTTTGAGCATTTGCGACATGGTGCTATGACCGTTTCGGAGTATGCTATCCGTTATACCATGTTGGCCAGGCATGCACCGGCCTTGGTTGCTACAGTTCGGGAGAGAGTTCACAGGTTCATTGAGGGTCTTATTCCACCCATCAGATCTAGCATGGCTCGAGAGTTGGAGATGGACATTCCTTATCTGCAGGTAGTGAGCACTACTAGGAGGATTAAGGGTACGCTCGCCAGGGAGCGATGGGAGAATGAGGCCAAGAGGTATCGAGAGTCGGGTCACCACTCTGGTGCCCGTACCCTAGCAGCAGGTCGTCATGGTAGGGGTTATGTGGGTCGCCCCGTCCATTCAGCTCTTCCAGCAGCCAGCAGTGCTCCAGCTCCGCCTATACCTCAGGAGTCTTACTATGCACCTCCAGTTTCTAGCACGTCTCCTGCGCGGGGTACTTCCAAAGGTCAGCCCAACAGACCTGGCCTTAGTCAGTCATAGCCACTGCATCCTCCCAGAGCTTATTTTGAGTGTGGTGATACACACCATATGGTTAGGGTCTGCCCCAGACTTGGTAGGGGTGCATCTTTACAGACTGCTTAGACACAGCGTGCTCCTTAGAGTTCTAAGGCTATGATCACAGCTCCAGCTGCTACCCCACCTGCCCAGCTGGCTAGGGCAGAGGTCGGGGAGATAGAGGTCTCCCTCAAGAGAGGGGCTGGGCCAAATATTATGCTATTCCTGCTCGTATTGAGGTTATTGCCTCTAACTTCGTCATTACAGGTATTATACTGGTTTGTCACAGAGAGGCATCGATTCTATTTGATCCGAGATCTACTTATTCTTATGTGTCTTCTTACTTTGCTCCGTATTTGGGTGTGCCTCGGGATTCTTTGAGTGCCCCCGTTTATGTTTCTACTCCTATGGGGGATTCTCTTGTTGTGGACCGCATTTATCGGTTATGTTTGGTTACTATTCGTGGTTTTGAGACCAGAGCGGATTTATTGTTACTCGGTATGGTTGATTTTGACATTATTTTAGTTATGGACTGGTTGTCGCCCCATTTTGCTATTCTTGATTGTCACGCCAAGACCATGACGCTGGCTATGCCAGGTATTCTGCGTATTGAGTGGAGTGGTACTTTAGATCACACTCCCAGTAGAGTTATCTCTTTTCTTAAAGCTCAGTGCATGGTTGAGAAGGGGTGTGCCGCGTATTTAGCTTATGTGAGAGATCTCAGTGCTGATACCCCTTCTATTGATTTAGTTCCAGTGGTACGGGATTATCCTAATGTGTTTCCAGCTGATCTTCCAGGCATGCCACCCGATAGAGACATTGATGTTGGCATTGATCTGTTGCCGGGCACTCAGCCTATTTCCATTCCTCCGCATCGTATAGATCCTCCTAAGTTGAAGGAGTTAAAGGATCAGTTGCAGGAATTGCTTGGTAAGGGTTTTATTCGGCCCAATGTTTCACCGTGGGCTGCTCATGTCTTGTTTGTGAAGAAGAAGGATGGTTCTATGCGTATGTGTATTGATTATCGCCAGTTGAACAAAGTTACAGTGAAGAACCGTTATCCTTTGCCTCGTATTGATGATCTGTTTGACAGCTTCAGGGCGTACATGTATTTTCTAAGATTGACTTGCGCTCAAGTTACCATCAGTTGAAGATTCGGGATCCAGATATCCCGAAAACTGCCTTCGGGACTCGGTATGGTCATTACGAGTTCCTTGTTATATTTGGGCTTAGCAATGCCCCAACGGCTTTCATTCATATGATGCACAGTGTATTCAGGCCATATCTTGACTCGTTCGTTATTGTTTTTATTGATGATATTCTGGTGTATTCCCGGAGTCGGGAAGATCATAAGTAGCACCTGAGGACCGTGCTTCAGACCTTGAGGAAGAAGAAGTTATATGCAAAGTTCTCAAAATGAGAGTTTTGGCTGAGTTCTGTGTTTTTCTTAGGCCACGTGATTTCGAATGAGGGCATTTGGGTGGATCCGAGGAAGATAGAGGCCGTATAGAGTTGGCCCAGGCCATCCTCAACTATAGAGATTCATAGTTTCCATGGTTTGGCGGGCTACTACCGTCGCTTCGTGGAGGGATTTTCATCGATTGCGGCCCCTATGACTAGATTGACCCAGAAGGGTGCCTCATTTTAGTGGACAGAGGAGTGTGAGGCGAGCTTTCAGAAGCTCAAGACAGCTTTGACTACAGCCCCAATTTTGATGTTGCCTACTAGTTCGGGGTCTTATACTCTCTATTGTGATGCCTCGAGAGTTAGCCTTGGAGCAGTGTTGATGCAGGACGGTAGGGTGATTGCCTACGCGTCGAGACAATTGAAGATACTTGAAAAGAATTACCCTGTCCACGACCTTGAGTTAGCTGCCATTGTTCATGCCTTGAAGATCTGATGTCATTATTTGTACGTTGTGCCATGTGAGATATATACTGACCACCGTAGCTTGCAGCACTTACTCAAGCAAAAGGATCTTAATATGCGTCCGAGGAGGTAGTTAGAGTTGCTGAAGGATTATGACATCACTATCCTGTATCACCCGGGCAAGGCCAATGTAGTGGCGGATGCCATGATTCACCGAGCAGAGAGTTTGGGGAGTTTGGCATATTTACCAGCTTCAGAGAGGCCTATGGCGATGGATGCTCAGGCCTTAGCCAGCCAGTTTGTGAGATTTGATCTTTCGGAGCCCAATCAGGTTCTAGCCTGTGTGGTTTCTCGGTCTTCCCTATTTGATCGTATCAGGGAGCGGCAGTATGATAACCCTTATTTGCTTGTACTTAAGGACAAGGTTCAGTATGGAGATGCCAAAGATGTGACCATCGGAGATGGGGGGGCATTGAGGATGCAGTATCGGATTTGTGTGCCCAATGTTGATGGCCTTCGAAAGTTGATTCTAGCAGAGGCCCATAGTTCGCGGTATTCCATCCATCCGAGTGCCGCGACGATGTATCAGGACTTGAGGCAACACTATTGGTGGAGGCGGGTGAAGAAAGACATAGTTGGTTATGTGTCTAGATACCTCAACTGCCAGCAGGTGAAGTATGAGCACCAGTGCCCGGGTGGGTTGCTTTAGCAGATAGAGATTCCGGAGTGGAAATGGGAGCGCATCACCATGGACTTTGTATTTGGACTCCCACGGACCTTGAAGAAGTTTGATTCCATTTGGGTTATTGTGGATTGGCTGACCAAGACCGCTAATTTTATTCCTATATGTACCATTTATTTATCGGAGCAGTTGGCGGAGATTTATATCCGGGAGATCGTCTGTCTATATGGTATTCCAGTTTCTATTATTTCGGACAGAGGTACTCAGTTTATATCGTGGTTCTGGAGAGCCATGCAATAAGAGTTAGGCACTCGGGTGGAGTTGAGCACCTCATTTCACCCCAGAAGGACGGACAGTCCTAGCGCACTATTCAGATTCTTGAGGATATGCTCCGTGCGTGTGTGATTGAGTTTGGAGGGTCTTAGGATCATTTATTGCCATTGGCGGAGTTTGCTTAACAACAATTATCAGTGCAACATTCAGATGGAGCCATATGAGGCTTTATATGGTAGGAGGTGTAGATCTCCTATGGGTTGGTTTGAGCTAGGTGAGGCCAGGCTATTGGGCATAGAGTTGGTTCAGGATGCATTGGAGAAGGTCAAGATGATTCAGGATAGACTCCATACAGCCCAGTCCAGATAGAAGAGTTACGCGGACAGAAGGTTCGTGATGTTTCATATATGGTTGGTGAGCGGGTTCTGCTTCGGGGCTCGCCTATGAAAGGTGTCATGAGGTTTGGGAAGAAAGGAAAGTTGAGTCCGAGGCTTATTGGCCCTTTTGAGATCTTTAGGCAAGTTGGGGAGGTTGGCTATGAGCTTGCCTTACCTCCCAATTTGGCCAGAGTTCATCTGGTATTTCATGTTTCGATGCTCCGGAGGTATCATGGTGACCCGTCGCACGTGTTGGATTTCAGTTCAGTCCAGTTGGACAAGGATCTATCCTATGTTGAGGAGCCAGTGGCTATATTGGACAGGCAGATCAGAAAGTTGAGGTCAAAGAACATAGCTTCAGTGAAGGTTCAGTGGCGGGGTCAGCCAGCCGAGGAGGCGACTTGGGAGACCGAGCATGATATGCGCAGCAGTTACCCTCATCTTTTCACTACTTCGGGTATGTTCTCTATGCTCGTTCGAGGACGAACGAATGTTTAAGTGTAGGAGGATGTGATGACCCGGCCGGTCATCTTAATATTTTACACCCTTATCCCCTATTAACTGCTTCCCCTAAGTTCAATTCTGCTATTTTGGTTTGCCGGGATGTTTGGTGTTGGGTTCGGAGAGTGTTGGGACACTTAGTCCCTAAATTAGAGCTTAAGTGTTGAAAAATGGTCCGTAGTTGGAATAGTGTGAAGACGACATCGGAATGGAAATTCGATGGTTCCGTTAGCTTCGTTAGGTGATTTCGGGGTTGGGAGCGTGTTCGGAATGTATTTTGGAAGTTCGTAGCTCATTTAGGCTTGAAATCCCGAAGTTTGAATTTTTAAAGTTTCCAGTCCGATAGTGAGTTTTTGATCCGAGGGTCCAGCATTGTTTTAGGTGGTTTAAGGATTGGTATAAGTTTGAATGAGGTATTAGATGTTATTGGTGCTTTTGGTTGAGGTCTCGGGGACCTCAGAATGATTTCGGGTGGTTAACGGAGAAATTTTTGAAGTGTTGCAGCAGCTAATTTCTTCTCTTTTGGTATTTTCGCTTCTGCAACTTGGGAATCACATAAGCGGAGCCACAGAAGCGGCCATTCCATCATAGGAGCAGTTTTGGGCATAGTTTTCAGACATCGCAGATGCGGAGGAGATCCCGCAGAAGCGGCGTCGCATCTGCGAGAAATGAACTGCAGATGCAGAATCCTGGATTTGTTATCAGAACCGCAGAATCGGCTTAAATTTCGCAGAAGCGGAACCGCATAAGCGGTTATTGATCCGCAAAAGCGGATGTTGGATTTTTATTGAAATTCATAGAAGCGACTCTTTTTCCGCATAAGGGGGACCGCAGAAGTGGTCCTTTGTCCGCAGAAGCAGAAATCCCTATTCAGATATAGAGATTTCGAAGGTTAGTTTTCAAAAGTTAGAAAAATCAAATTGAGCTTGGGGAAGGGCGATTATGTGAGGGTTTTGAAGAAGAGATTATTGGGTAATGTTTCTTTAATCCCTTCTAGTTATATTTCATTATTATATAGTTAAATCTATCATTAAAATTCAAATTGAGGATAAAAAATTGGAAAAATTGGCGAAACTTCATAGGCTAAACTATTGAGTTTTGAGTGGGTGTTTGACCTCCGATTTGGGAGATTTTTATATGGTTAGACTCGTGAGAGTACGAGGGTTCTGAAATTATAAAAATTATTCAATTCCGAGATGTTGTCCTGAAGGGCATTTTGGTCATTTTACCTAATTTCCCGTTGTAGCTTTGAATTAAATAGTGAAACCAGTTGTTTGCGATGTTATTTATGATATGTAATTGAATTGAATAGATTTGGGCCATTTGGAGTCGGATACGTGTCAAAGGCATGGTTTCTGGTTGGTTTTTGTACCGGTTCGAGGTAAGTGGCTTGTCTAACCTTGTGTGGGGGACCTCTCCGGTTAGGACTTGTTATTTGGTATTTTGAGTGCCTTGTACGCGAGGTGACAAGCGCGTACTTGAGCCAATTGTTGAAAATCCGGTTTTTACTTAAGATATTGAGATTGAGTTTCTTTCTTATTTGCTTTATTCTACTTGCACTTATAACCTGTTGTCACGCCCCAACCTCGGGAGGCGCGACCGACGCTCAATCAAGTGAACCCGACTGAGCAAGCCTTACCGAACACATTCTACTCTAAATCAATATGAATAGGAACCCATGCCTTTCATTAATTTAGACGAGAATACATGGTGCATACTACATCATTGGTTCATTTCATATCACAAAGATTTACCGTACATAAGCTAGCTTCAAGGATTCTATTAGAGTTACAGTTTATGAATATCACAAGTTTAGGATTACAACATAGATAGTGGAGTCCCCGAACACCCGTACATAACCCATACTAGTGTCTGTGGAGATTCTAAGGATACAACAGATAAGCATAACTATGCCGGCAACAAGGCCCCTGCTATACCTCAAAAGTGGAAAGTTGTAATAGCAAAAGATACACCATATAGCCCCATGAAAGAAAAAGGGGCTCACCAAGACTCCGAGTAGAAAAATGCTCTGCTACACATGATCGGCACTATCCGTTATGGAGCCATCTACAATGTAGCGCCCCTGGCAAAAGGGAAGTCAGTACATTTGAATTGTACTGGTATGTATAACTAAACACCATTTTACTAGAAAGAACTATCAAACAGGTACAAGTAAATAACATGGGTAAATCAAAGATGCAATTCATATAATCTTTCATACAATTTCCAAAACATAGATTAGGGCATTTCTGTCACATGTTCACCACTGTTCTTAATACTACCGCCATCTCGAGTGGAGTCCAGTCACGACCCGACTGGCTAGGTCACCTCATGGGAGGCATTACTCTCAATCAATATTTCATTTCCCTTATCCGGAATTCAATATCAGTACATTACCACCATGTGTGCGGCACGGTGTCCGATCACGACCCGATCGGCTAGGTCGCCTTGCCTAGGCATTACTCCATTCTCATTAGTCAACACCTCGAAATCTTTATTCCACATATATCATAACAATTCCTGACACTCATGGCCACCATCATCACATCGTTTTCCCTTTTCAATATTCGTTTTACAAGTTGTGATCATAGACACATATATCAAAGATAATTCAAGTTGCAATCATAGGTAAGTGAGCACACAGCTAGCATGAATAATTCTTTGTTTCGATTTTATAGCCCAAGTATTTCAACACATAACTGTGCTTTTTCATCATTTTCTAATTATCAAGATTGGTACATTATTCACATTGAGGCACATCCTTCATGAATATGTATAG
>MU745249.1:14598-27759 GCA_026770625.1 Nicotiana glauca
CCCTTGATAGATGCATATAGCGAAACATATGCATAAAGAAAGCATCCATCTTCTGATTTGTGCAACTTTGTAACCGTTCCTGGATTTCTTTGCTCTAACATATAAAAATACTTCGGCAACTCCTTATATGAATCACTTGGACTCCCTCTTATCATTGCCATTGCTATCTCTTTAGCTCTCCATGCTTTCATGTAGCTCACTACAATTCCATGTTGCTTTTGTATGTCCTCTATTATATCATTTGCGGTGTAAAGTTTTTTTGAATTAACATACTTGTCCTTGACTATACTAGCAATTACACCTGAAGTAGCTTGACGTTGTGTTAAGTATCTTTCACCATAGTTGCATGTGTGATTATTATTGTAACTTCTCACTTTGAATATGTTTGCCTTGAAAACGGCAGAAGATTTGAAACTCCAAGCACAATTGTCATCCATACACATAAGGTGATACCTAGGATTAAAGATCATTCAACTTCTAAATATACTTGTATACAAAAACATAACTACATATATACTAATTTTAATACCTATATACAAATATATACTACTTTATACATATTTATACATATATATATAACAAAATATATAATTATTTACATACCTTGTTGCGCTTGTTCTCTTCAACTTGAATTGGAACCTTTCACATATAGCCAAGATGAAGCTGACAACTGTCTCTTTATCCTTATAAACTTGATCTTCCTCAATAAATTCATTCAATATATCATCTATTATACCCGTATTTTCACTAAATATCTTATTTTCAATAAATTTGATATCAATAATCTCAGTGCTATCACTTGTTGATACATCTCTAGAATTTGAACTTGTAGCAACCAAACAGCTGGAACTTGTAGCAACCAAACAGCTGGAACTTGTAGCAACTACACAACTAGAACTTGTAGGATCCAAACGATTTTCATATATCTATTTCACCGTCACAAAAAATGGGTATTCAGTGAAATTTAAGTTTTTCTTCTTTAATTGGATATACACCTTCACACCTGTATCGTTGTAAATCAGGATCGGTGGCAAACCAATATTTGGGAGAAAGTTAATCTCTATTGTGTTTAACTCACTATCGATCATAATCTGTTCCGAAATAGCTGCAACTAAATTGTTATAGGTGAATGTCGACTCTATTATTACACAATCGCTAACGAAATTGATAAACTTATTTCCTTCCCATTCACCACTATGAAGAACGTAAACTGGAAAAATCTCCATCGAACAAAAAATTGAAATCAAAATTGCAGCAAAAACTAAAATTGTGAACAAATTTTACTTTGATTTGTTGTTAATTTGAGATGAAGAAGAAATTCTACGATTTTTGGAGCTGCATTCATCGGAAGATCTTTTGAATATTTGGGAAAGAAGATTGGAAAGAATCTGAGAAAATGCAGAAAATCCCACTTCTTACTCTCAAAAAAAGGAAACAATACCCTTTTTTTCGGATATGGCCTATAATTTTTGGGCAACTCAATTTTAAATTGAAATATGGGCTATAAAGTTAAAAAGGAGGCAGCCAAATTATTTTAATATGAAATTTTCCTTTTGAATTTTGTTCTCATCAAACATTTTTGCTGTTGTTGATATAACAAGTTTTGAGCAAGTTCTAAAATATAAAACAACAAATATAATTTCGGGAATACATAAATTTTATATACATTATAATATATAAAGAATGAAAATAAAATTTTGATATACACAAACAAGAAACCTAAATTTGTGATGTCCATTTTGGTATACACATATTTGAAGTGTCATATACCACATATACAAGCAATGCAATTATTTTTATTGTGATATACATTAATATAGGGATAAAAATAAATTTTAAACAACTATATTTATCATTTCTAATGTTAGATATATAAAGAAGGAAAAAATTAATATATTTCGATATACGTAAAGAAGGAAAATATTGTGATATACACATTCTTCTTATGATATATATTTGTTGGCTATCTGGTGCCAATACCTATAACTAAAATATTTTTTTGCAAGTTATGTAAGTAAGTTGTCACACACCATGCCAAAATCCCTTTAAAGAAACATTACATATTCAATATTTGAATTCACAATGAAAATCGAATATTTGGATGCACTCCTACTCTACACAATCTTTTTAATATGGAGGAATTGTACTTAGTCTTTCCCACAAAAAGTAGATATTCATGTGTATAGGAGTATTGGCGATGTAGTTTGACTCAGTTTTGTTTACCAGAAAAATACAACTAATTTGTTGATAAATATTTGCTCAAACCAAATCAAACATAGTACAATTTAATTGGTCTTGGTTTTTGGTTAATTTTGCAATTTCTTTCGGGTTATATAATTAATCATATGAACGTTCAACTATAACTTCAATCACTTGATCTCAATCTCTTTTTTCTTCCTTTTATACAAAGTAAAGGAAATTTGAAATTCTATGATAAGTGATAATTTTGAATTTTTTGTTTTTCATCTGGTGTTTGTTATTTATATCGGGAGAACCCAACTAATTCGAATTCGCATCTTATAAGATATATTAAAGGAAAAAGTGTTCCAACCAGATTTTTTCCATTCCGAAAACTCGAAACTCAAACTTCTAATTACGGATAGAGCGATCCTATCCATCTTACCGATGGTACAAATTTGAAGTGAGTATGAGGGAGAGAACAAGTCTACGTAAGTGCGACTTTACTACTCCATATTAGGAGAGAGTTGCACCTATAAAAAATAGTGAGAATTAATTAGTGTCGATGCTCCCTTTTTCTCGCGAAATCGGATTTATGATATTTGGACGGATAACTCATTTCTTTTTGGAATTGTGTTTGCAATTTTGAAGAGTCGCCACCAAATAATTAAGTGCATTAGGACACTAAGAAGAAATTTGATTTAGAAAATCAGAGATTGGGTAAGGGCTTGAAATTATCTCGAGGGGAAGCTGTTAGGCACCCCTCGAGATCCACTAGTGTGGTTCCCGACCATGCTATAATTGTGACTTTAAGTGCAAATGACAAGCGAACAATCAAGAATTGCAAATACGAGATAGTTTTCACATAACGGTTGCAAGCAACTGAAGTAAAAGAAGTGATGTTCTAAACGTCAATACCACACGGGGGAGGGAGGGGGGGAGGGGGTGATTTGTGTGGTACCCAATTTTCGCTCTAGAAGAACCTGGTTCTTCTAGGTGTACTTTCTACTACTGTTTGTGGAATTAAAAGTACATAAAATAAAGAACACTGAGATTTTTACGTGGAAAATACCAGGCTCAAAAGGTGAAAAAATCACGACCTACTACTCAGTAGGATTTTTCCTAATACTTCACTAAATCACTGCATGTAGGAAATTCAGATAATAAATAAAGCCAATCATAACAGCTATTCTAAGCTCGAAATCTTAAACCTTGAACCGAAATTCTGGGTTTGGATCCCCAACAGAGTCGCCAGAGCTGTCACACCTCCTTTTTTACACTACCCGAAGGTAGTACAAGGGAGTTTTTCTAATTTAAGTGACATTATTCGAAATGGGATTATTTATTCATTTTTGTTCAGCGTTGCCACTTGGGATGGTTTGTTTCTGGTGTCCCAAGTCATCGGTTTATTTTAAATCTCAAATCGAGGAAAATTTCGATTTTCCTTTTGATGTCTGCGAACCAGAAATTCTGAATAAGGAATTCTGTTAACCCGAGGGAAGGTGTTAGGCCCCCCCGGATTTCGTGGTTCTAGCACAGTCGCTTAAACTATCATAATTGGCCTATTATCTGATTTTAAAATATGTTTTAGCCTATGGTATAATTTTAAATTATTAACCGCTTTTAATTGATTTTAGGAAGATTCAACGTTATCTAAAAAACTTCTTTGAACCACGCCACATGAAATGCACCCGTGATCCACGCCACATTTTATTTAACGTTGTTGATATTTGAATTTAAATCACATAAAATGCACACCCGAGTTTAGGAAAGTAATTTTTAAAATAGCGCACCTAAAGAAACTACACATTGTTAAGTTTGCGAGGGCCATGGAAATTTGCTAAATGGCATGCCTCGAATTCTAAGGATCAAAACAAGATTAATTAAACGAGGGCCATGCAATTGAAATTTTATTTGGCACGGTACGCCACAAATCTACTTTTAAAAACGCAACTGATTAATTAAGGGGCTTAAACTCACAAACTAAATTATTGCACATCTAGTCGCTATTGTTATCCTTGTAAAGCAAACAAACAAATCAGGCATGCTGCAACATTATCATTATTCTGATATAAAACTCAAGCAAGAACTACTTTTTGGGATGTGCTCTGTTTAGACCGCTTCATATTAAAAGTTCCACTTGACATGCTTAATGCCTTCCTTCCAAACCAGAGACTTAAAACTCAAAGAAGTAGTTAGGAATGAGTTCTTGAATCAGGCCATTGCACGTCCAAAGAAAAATTGCAAATAACAATTAGTAAAGCTCACACGATACATCTCTAATACAAATATTTCCGGAGGTGTGGATTTAATTAACAAAAGAACATATGATTTTGAAATGGAAAATTCTCTGAAGCTGTTTGAATATTGGACTAATACCCGGAAATAGGCTAGGAGGCCTTCCCTCATGGAGATACAAGAGATGAACGATCAATTGAGGCACGTTAGGCAACCACCCATCAAGAAACATAAACACATAATTTCTCTCTATGTGATGCTATACAAAATTAAAACATTCAAGAAAAGCCCATATGTGGTAGGCGACCAGTAGAAAAATACAACACTAAGATATTTCCCAACTTATGAAATTTAGCAAATCGAATTATATAACTTAAAAGTAAATACATAGATTTGGTGTATACCTATTTGCAAGGGAAATTAGCGAAACCAAACCAAATCAATATTTAAAACTGATTGAACAAGAAAGCTTGAATATAACTGATTAAAAGTCGAGAGCAACTTGAACGAATCTCAGCCAAAATTCCAGCAAACAACAGCAGCAAAGCAAGGCTCGAACCAGAAAAAAATCAAAACGTAGGAGGTCGAGCAAACCAGAGCCGAGACTAGTCAGCTACCTTAATGGGGCTAAACCCAAATAATTTTGAGCTTGACCCTTTGAGAACATCAAAAATTAAGCTTAAGTTGCTATCTCCAATCCTCTGGCATCATACCATTTAGACTCTTTCTAGGATTTTAAGACCTTGGAATGCTTTTCACGACATCTTCTCTCCTTTTGTGCTCACGGTTTAAGAATTAAGAGGATGGAGAAGCATGCGCCATTTTTAGTGAGGTCAAGGAGCTCCAGTTCTTCAGAGAGGAGGACCTTTTAGAACAATAGCGCTGTTGCTCTGAATTTTTCAGCGTAGGGATCTCAAGTGTATCCCCAAAAATCTGATCTTATTCCCTAGGTCTATGGTATTTTTAATAGGTCTAAGTCTAAGTTTTAATTGGAAGGGTATGAGTAATGGGCTAATGGGATAAGTAAGAAAATTTGGGCCTAATTTGGGTACAAGAACTAGCTCAGTATCCAATTAACTCTTTTCTTCAAATTCTTTTCTTATCTTTCTTTTTCTTTTTTCTTTAATTAAAAATCCTAGGTTATCTAAAAATGTAAAATTAAACTAATTACAAAAATTATAAAAGCTATTTAATCCTTAAAAGAAAAAAAATCAATAAAAGGAAAAAGTGTAAAACTAAAGCAATTTTTGTGATTTTCAATTTATTATAAAACAAGTAACTACCAATTGATCCTAAGAATGTAAAAATAAAGCCTAAATGCCATGCATCATATTTTTTATATTTTTTATGATTTAAATAAAACTCAAACATGCACAAAATTCAAACAATTAAATAAAATTCTACAAAAATTTCTAAAATGGCCGATAATTAACAAAAAATCTATTTTCTTGGGATTTTATAGGAGTATTTCGTATAGGGCAAAAATTACGTACTTACAGTTTAGACTATTGCTCCATATTCTGAGGACAAGGTGGAGATGCACCGACAGAATCATCAGTATGAAAGGCAGGCACTACAGGCAAATCCCCTGATGTAACATCATCGGCATTAACTTCAAAAAGCGTGTCGATGTTTAGAGTTGACAGCTCTTCAAGAGTAGGGGAAATGTCTCTATAGTTCAACTATAACAAAAAAAACTGGATTATAATTGTAGAAAAAGGAAATTGTAACATATTCATAGATATACATACAGAAAAACTGAAATCATATATGAAGAAGTATTATGGTACAAAATGTTTACCTTGTCGATACTACACATGATCCCCCCGCCAGTCAAATCCGCATATGTTGGAGTTTCAGTCACTTTCCAATTAAGAATGCGTGACACATTTGTGCCAACGCGAACAGCTAGATGCTTGTCAACCATAGAGCAACACTCAAAAAACCATATTTGTAATGTAAGTGGCAAACCTCCAAGCCTATATATTGTCAAATAATCACCCTGTCTGTCCCTCATTGTCCTTAAAATATCTTCAAATGACTTTTTTTCCCAAGCATACATCTGATATTGACCACTTTCAATGATATGAAAATCATCTTTGTGGATACCATGATTATTGGCATCTGAGAATATGAAATGATGGACAAACACCATCAAGGCCATCTTGAACGCATCTTCGTCCGACTTCTAGTCCTTTTTCTTGAAGCGATCAAGAAGCTGACCTCTAGTTATAGCCTTTTTTTCATCTCCTGAAAAATACTCTTTTAGCAACCTATTAACATCTAGTTTGTTATAGAAAGTGGAGTCTTCTTCTACACACTTCAAACTAGTGATAACAACAAACTCTCCGATGCCAAAACGCAGCAAACAACCATTAATTTGCACCCACAACTCCCTTTCACGTCCTGAGATGACTTTCCTCAATAATTTACAATGAATAAGTTGATTTTGAATTTTAAATTGAGGGAGGTCCAATAAATACCCAAAACAACTAGCACGGAACATTTGAAGCTGTGTGTCAGTCAAATATTGCTTCAAAATACTCACAATCTCAGTTTTGGTGTAGGAGCTAATCTTGTTGTGGAAATAATCAACTGGTTATATATAGAAGTGCCCAACCTTGCATAAGAAAAAATAACAAGAAATAGATCAGGAACAAAAACTATACTAAAATATTTTATAAAAATGTATAAATAAGTATAGCAGTACTTGTATAAAGATATACAAACAGCTGTATAACTTTGTATAAAATTATATAAGCATGTATAAATTAATAGCAACACAGGGAATACCTTCACCTTAGCTTTTCTCTCATTCAATTTGGAGCGAATAGTAAACCTTTGTTCTTTCGATAAGGAATCAAGGCCACTATCACCATCATCCTTGATCTTTCTCCTTTTCGGTTTAACATTGCGGCCTACATCATCTTTGTTAACCAAATCAACTTTCAGCTTTTCTTTTAATTTTTGAGGTCTCCCACATTTCTTATTCCGTATTCTAATGATGTTAACTGGAGTAGGAGTATTACTTGTTTGCGACCGAGTCATTCAAGTGCTCCCTTGTTGCAACTTTTTTGGAGGAGGAGAAGACTCAAAATCATCATCATCGGGAGCCTGGACATGCGTATTCGCTTCAGAAGAAGGTTGTGAGGGCAAGTCACTCAATGATTTAACTGGAGTGGGAGTATTTCTCGTTTGCAAATGAGTCATCCGACTGCTCTCTTGTTGCGAATTTTTAGGAGGTGCAGGAGACTCAAAATCATCACCATGTGGCGCCTTGACATTTATATTACATTCATAATCAGTGCTTGAGGGCAACTCCCTCAATCTTTTCGCATAATCTAACTTAACGCCTTTTCTAGCAATCTTCATTTTGCTTTTAGAAGTAGCTACTTTTGAGCATATTTTCTACAATAAACCAAACAAACAAAGCTTTAAAAAAAGTGAAGGCAACTGAAAAATTAAACTATAACAAAACTCAAAGGTTTACCAAAACTAAAGGCCATGAACACAAAGCAGAGGCCAATTTTTCAAATTATAACAAAAATAAAAAAAATAAAAAATTCTACCCTAAAAGTCGAAATAACAGAGCATGCAAACTAAAACATCAAGTTTAAGCCTAGAACGAAGATAGAAGGAACACAAAATCAAACGAAAAATACAGCAACATTGTAAGAAAATAGGCATAATCAGAAAAAGCAAAAAAATTAAAAATAAAACAAAATTCAAAACCAAAACTGTGGCAAAAGCATAGAATAAAACGAAAATTACCTGAAATTAAGATTAAAATCTCGAAAAATTAGTTGAACCCAATAACGCAGGTCGGTTATTGTCTGAGAAAAGCGTGAGGAAGAGAGAGAAAGAGAAATAAAGAAATTAAAATTTAAAATATTAAAACGGTTATTTTAAGTTGTGGGCTACCAGGTGTAAAGTAAATTTCATAAAATATACAACATGGGCTAATCCAGGTAAATGCTTAAAATATGGGCTATTTTCGAGTGGGCTGTGTGGTCCAAGTGATATATAGTGTAATTTTGAAATAAGTTTATTCAAAATGAGTTCCTCCCTCTTAAAATCAAATTGGACAATTTGATTCTTATTATGAAAACAATAAAAGAATAAGAGCAATATTATAGAGAAAGAGAGAGAGGGAATTCTTATTGAATTTTGGGATAAATTACAATGGAATAAAATCCTCTATTTATAGGGAGATGATGATGTAGCCACCAAGTAATAAATCCTACAATCTCTCTAAATATGGACATTCACCATAAATAGAATTCTTTTTATAACACTCCCCATGAATGTCTATTCAACAGATAATGTGCCTCGTTAAAACCTTAGCTAAAGGAAAACCCAATGGAAAAAAAATTCTAGAAAAAGAAAAAGAGTACACATGTTTAGAAATGCGCTTATTGGTTGCCTCGTTAAAAACCTTATAAGGAAAACCCAGTGGGACAAAACCTTGTAAGGGAAAAAGAGTGCAACGCGCATTAACTCCCCCTGATGAGAGTGTCAATTCACATCCTTGAGATTTCGCATCCCGATCTTGTACACTAGCTTCTTGAAGGTTGATGTTGGTAGAAATTTTGTGAACAAATCAGCCATATTATCACTTGAATTAATCTGTTGCACATTAATATCACCATTCTTTTGAAGATCATGTGTGAAAAATAACTTTGGTGAAATGTGCTTTGTCCTATCTCCTTTTATGAATCCTCCATTTAGTTGAGCTATGCATGCTGCATAATCTTCATACAAAATTGTGGGTAACTTAGCACATTTTACACCATATTTGTCTCGAATAAGATGTATTATAGACCTCAACCACATGCACTCTCGACTTGCTTCATGAATAACAATTATCTCAGCATGATTAGATGAGGTAGCCATAATTGATTGCTTAGTCGATCGCCAAGATATGACAGTGCCTCCACAGGTAAATACGTAACCTGTTTGAGACCGAGCCTTGTGTTGTTCAGATAAATACCAGCATCAGCATAACCAACAAGATCGGGATTGCAATTATTGCCATAAAATAAGCCCATATCGGTAGTCTCTTTTAGATACCGCAATATATATTTGATTCCACTCCAATGTCTCCTTTTGGGAGTAGAGCTATATCTTGCTAAGACCTTAACTAAAAAAGTTATGTCAGGCCTTGTAGTATTGGCAAGATATATTAGTACACTAATTGCACTAAGATATAGTACTTCAGGACCAAGTAGCTCTTCATTCTTTTCTTGAGGTCGGAATAGATCCTTATTTACATCAAGTGATCGAACAACCATTAGAGTACTTAATGGATGTGCTCCATCCATGTAAAACCGTTTCAATACCTTGTCTATGTAGGCAGATTGATGAACAAAAATTCCATTTGCCAAATGTTTAATTTGCAAACCAAGACATAATTTTGTCTTTCCGAGATCTTCCATATCGAATTTCTTATTTAAATAATTAATTGCCTTTTGGAGTTCTATATGAGTTCCAATAAGGTTTATGTCATCAACATATACGGCAAGTACAACAAATTCCGATGTTGTTTTCTTTATAAAAACACATGGGCAAATAGCATCATTTATATAGCCTTCCTTTAATAAATACTGACTAAGACAATTATACCACATTCGTCCTGATTACTTTAGACCATACAAATATCTTTGCAATTTGATTGAAAACATTTTCCGGAACTTTGAATTATGTGCGTTTGGCATTTTAAATCCATCGGGACTTTTTATGTATATCTCATTATCAAGTGAGCCATAAAGGTAGGCGGTAACCACATCCATTAAATGCATGTCAAGATTTTTATGGACAACAAAACTAATGAGATAACAGAATGTTATAGCATCCATAACAGGTGAATATGTCTCTTCATAATCGACACCAGGCCTTTGTGAAAATCCTTGAGCAACAAGGCGTTCCTTATATCTTTGTACCTCGTTTTTCTCATTTATCTTGCACAAAAAGAACCATTTATAGCCGACAGGCTTAACACCATTAGGTGTGTGGACTACAGGTCCAAAAACTTCACGTTTTGCAAGTAAATTCAACTCTGATTGGATTGCTTCTTGCCAGTTTGGCCAATCAAGTCTTTGTCGACATTCTCCAACAGATTGAGGTTCAAGATCCTCACTTTCTTGCATAATGCTAGATGAAACATTATACTGATAGTTCCTTATTTTCTTGAGTCTCTGCTCAATGGGTTCTTCATGAATCTCAGAATTTATTAAATCGTAAATTTCTTCATGAGATTCTTTCGTAGTGTCATTTTGATCATTTATTTTTCTTTTTCTAGGATTTCGATCTTTTGAACCCAATGGTCTGCCACGTTTTAGGAGTGCTTTTGACTCATTAGCTATTACACCAGAAGATTCTCCAATAGGGACATCAATACGGATTGGAACATTCTCTGCAGGGATATGTGATTTTGTTATCCTTTTCAAATCCGTAAATGTATCTGGCACTTGATTTGCTATTCTTAGCAAATGGATAATTGTCACGACCCGAATTTTTCACCACCGGGGTCGTGATGGCGCCTACTACCGGAGCTAGGCAAGCCAATTATTTAAACATTTCACAAAGTTTTTATCTAGAACAATATGATAAACTGAAATAAATACTTAAAATATGCGGAAGACTTTTAACAAAAACGATATCATAATGCGGAAGTTTAAAACATATCTCTACCCAGTATCTGGTGTCACCACTCAGGGACCACTAAGGAGTACTAAAAACATCAGTCTGAAAGAAAATACACAAGATTCTGTCTCGATACAAATAAACAAACTGAAATAACATAGATAAGACTCCGAGCCCGCGGATGTCAGCTAAGATACCTAAGAGTCTCTGGACTGAAGGTCGGCTCCCGGTTTAGAACTGCTGCGGCGGTCCTTAAGCTGCCTCCTGATCTGTGCACAAAAAGGCACAGAAGTGTAGCATCAGCACAACCGACCCCATGTGCAGGCGAAATATTGACGAGGCTAGACAGGACTTATCATAATTAACCTGTACAGATATATGTGCAATAACGGGAAATACACGAATTTTAACAACTAAGAGGGAGGGGAGCATGCTGTAGGGTACGACAGTTTAAATATAGAAATCATTAGGTAAGAAATGAAACCGTACAATAACAAATGATAAGGAAAACACAGGAAAGCCCTACATACAAAAACAATATACTTGATCCATACTCCGTTGCGGCGCACAACCCGATCCTTATTTCTCAACATATTACATAGTAGGCGTACCACTCGATCCCATTTCATAATTTCACGTGGTAGGCGTACCACTCGCTCCCATTTCATAATATCACGTGGTAGGCGTACCACTCGCTCCCGTTTCATAATATCACGTGGTAGGCGTACCACTCGCTCCCGTTCTCCGTGCACAATGTCACCGGCATCTCAAGCCAATAACAATAATCAATATAAGTTGTGGTCAGCATACCACTCGTTCCCATTTCATAATATCACGTGGTAGGCGTACCACTCGATCCCATTTCATAATGAATAACACTAATAATCTCTCCAAAGGAGGTCCCATTAGGGAAATACCTCAACATAACAGTTAAACCCGGCAAGGGTACAGCTAATAGCCCAACTATCCTGGTAAGGGACAATTCAATAGTAACAGTCTACTCGTCCCGGCAAGGGAATCATTGCTTCACAAACTCTTTTAGTTCACTTCGTTCTTATCCAACACTTTACATGGAAGTTATCAATTTAACAAGACAATTGTGTCATATCTTTCGAATGAAAAACATTTACGACTCACGATCATGCTAGACACCGGTGTATAGATACTCGTCACCATGCCTATACACCGTACTCGATCATTTAGCAAATAGCAATTAATAATACTCTAATCTTATTCCCTCAAGCCAGAGTTAGATCAAACATTTACCTCTATCCGAAAATAGCAATCAAGCCTCTAACACCGCCTTTCCTCTAGAATCCAACTCCGAAACAACGATATCTAGCCATAACTCGATTCAATAGTATCAATAAGAGCTCAAAAGCACAATCTCATAGCCTAGAAATAGAATTCCCATCATTCTTCCAAAAATAGCAAAATCCGACACCGGGCCCACATGGTCCAAACTCGAGGCTCGGACCAAATTCCAATCATCCATGACCCCACGAGTTCTAATATATAATTTGTTTTAAGATTCGACCCCAAATTGAGGTTGAATCACCTAAAATTTCCAAAGTCCTAGTTCTACCCCAAACCCTTAATTTCTACCTTTAATTCATGATTTTAGGCTAGGATTTTAGTGATTAGATGAAGAAATAATGAGGAAACGATGTTAAGATTACTTATCCAAAGAGTTATGGAGAAAGAAGCTCTTGAAATTCGTCTATGGAGGGTTTGAGTGAAGGGCTCGTGTGAAAAATGGCAAAAATCCCGAACACACTGTTCTGTTTTTAACTTAAAATCACTGGAGCATTTTTGGTCTATGCGATCGTGGGGCAACAGATGCGATCGCATAGAGAGTGGGAAGTTGGCTTCTGCGATCGAAGAAGAAGTCATGCGATCGCATAGAGGAAGGGAAGCCTGGAATGTTGGGTGAGGTCCAAAGCTATGCGGTCGCGTATAGGGGAATGCGATCGCATTGAGGAGTCTGGCTAAGCTATGCGATCGCGTACCAAACAGTGCGATCGCATTGAACAAAGTGAGATGGCTAAAAAGGGACTCTATGCGATCGCAGACATGCCTATGCGATCGCATAGAGGAAAAGAT
>MU745255.1:9898-21419 GCA_026770625.1 Nicotiana glauca
CCCCACCCCCACATCCTCCTCTTGCAAAACCCTAGATCCCTCCAATAAACCCCTAGGTTCAACCCCCTCTCAATGCACAAGAACCAGAAAATGTAGAGATAGATGAGGGGGAAGAAGTAAACCTACTGGGATCCAGTCCAGTCCTAGAATTTTCAAGAATCAACGAGGTAAAAGTCTATCTCTTCAGGTATCAAAGGGAAAAAAGGTATGTTCTAAGCTGCCCAATAGCACTAAACAAATTCTCAATGGATGTGAGACCCCCTAAGGACCCAATAATGGGGAATCATGCCATGATCCTTGTTCCTTCATTGAGGAGGAACCCAAGCTCAAAGGGAAAATGGGACACCACCAAACCACGCAAATATGTATAGGCTACCAATGTGATAATTTGGAACATCCGGGGTGGCAACAATGAAAACTTTAGGGTCAACTTTAGAGAAATGCTTGATACTCATAAACCTTGCATGGTTACTCTTCTGGAAACTAGAATGGAAAGTCACTTGTCCCTTCTAAGTGACTTTGAATTTTCTCAAATGATTGAGGTGCCTAGTGAGGGTCAATCAGGAGGTATAATGCTTCCTTGGGATGCAAATGTGGTCAAAGTTCAAGACTTTGTTAGAAACAATCAAGAAATTCATGCCATAATAGAGATACTCCCTTTAAAAACCACTTGCCTCTTTTCTTTTGTTTATGCTAGTACTAAGCTATTTAAACGAGTAGAGATGTGGAATAATATAGAGAAAATGAGTAATACTGTTAATAGCCTATGGCTTCTAGGGGGTTTAATGATGTTATTACCTCTAATGATAAGCTTGGTGGTAACACCATTAACCGTAGACGTAACAAAGAGATTTGGAAAAGAATTAATCATTATAAGTTACTAGACTTAGGTTATAAGGGTTGCAAATACACATTGTCAAACCATAGGAAAAAATCTAAAGGTTTGATTATGGAGCGACTTGATAGAATATTTGTTAACAAGGAGTGGATCGACCTTTACCCTAAGGCTGTAGTGATTCGTCTTCCTAAAACTCATCCGGACCACAATCTACTCCTATTAACTTTAAAACCTAGGTATGGAAACAATAATGATAAACTCTTATGTTCAGAAACTATATGGTGTAGATACCCTGACTTCATAAACATAGTTAAACAAAATTGGTTAGGGAAAGACCTTGTTGATGCCCAAAATAATTTCACCAAGGAAGTTATTCATTGGAAAAATTTAACTTTTGGGGATATATTAAAAAAAAAAGACAAATCCTCGCTAGACTCAATGGAATCCAGTCCTCTCCCCATTACCATAATAGTAATTTCCTTCAAAACCTTGAGTCTACCATCCAATTAGAATATAACCATATCTTACATATAGAGCATGACTTTTGAAAATTAAGATCTAGGAGTAATTGGCTAAATGATGGCGATTCCAACACAAAGTTCTTCCATATTATGGCTTCTAATCATAAGCGCCGTAGTGCCATTATGTATTTCATTAATGATAAAGGAGATTGGATAACGAATCCAAACAAAATTTTAGATCACTCCTTTACTTTCTTTAGAGAGGCCTTTCAAAGTGCTCAAATTGTCTCCCTTATAAAAAACACTATTTATGATCCTTCGACTATGAATAAGCCCAATTTATATTGTCTAGATAAAACCCTCACTAATAATGAAATTACTAAAGACATCTTTTCGTTCAAACCTTTTAAAGCTCCAGGTTTAGATGGCATGCACCCCTTTTTCTATAAAAAATATTGGCATATTTTAAAACTCCTTTACAGCTTATTGCCACAAAGTTTTTTCCACACAATCCCTGCCTAATAGTATAAATGACACTTATTTATGCCGCATTCCCAAATTTTCCAATGCTAACAATCTTAAAAATTTCAGACCTATCGAATTATGCAATACTGCTTATAAGGTCATTACAGAAATTATTGCCAATAGATTGAAATTATTCCTACCCCACCTTATTAGTCCTATGCAATCTAGCTTCATGAAAAATAGTAGAACTAGTGACAATGTCATAATCATTCAGGAAATTATGAATTATCTTAGACGTTCAAAAAAATCTAATTTTGATATGCTCGTTAAGCTAGATTTAGAAAAAGCTTTCGATAGATTGGAGTGGTCCTTTATTCATAAGACCCTTCATTACTTTAAATTCCCCTCTAAGATCACTAGACTCATTATGCACTGCATTACTAATAGTTCTATAGGGGTGTTAGTAAATGGATCAAGAACAAAAAATTTCTAACATAGTAGGGGTATTCGTCAAGGTGATCCTCTCTCCCCCTACATTTTCATCTTGTGCATTGAACTTCTTTCTAGACTTATCAATCACCGGGTTGATATTAGAAATTGAGATCCCATCCATATTGGTCATAGGGGCCGCTCCTTATCCCATATACTATTTGTGGATAACCTAACTCTCATGGGAAAAGTTAATAAAAAATCTAGCCTTCGCATTAAGGAATGCATGCATTACTTCTCCATTGAATCTAGACTAACCATAAATAAATCTAAATCCAGAATTGTTATCTCCCCTCATTGACCAAAGGATCACTTAATCCACCTAAACTCTCTTTTTGGCATAAAATGCACCACTGAGTTTGGTAAATATCTGGGATTCTCTATCCATAGTAAGAATCCAAAAGCCAAGGATTTCCAATTCATTCTGGATAAGTTACAAACTAGACTCTCCCATTGGAAATGTTCCTTCCTCAATATGGTTGAGTGCACTACACTAGCAAAAAGTACCCTAGGAGCAATCCCCTCTCACATAATGCAATATACTCCCCTTCCTCCTAAAACCCTTCAATCCATTGATAGAATCCAAAGGAATTTTATTTGGGGTACTACAAGTAATTCTAAAAAACTTCATCTCATAAATTGGGACACTGTCACCAAGGATATAAACGAAGGTGGATTAGGTATCCACAAGGCTAAGCAGAAGAATTTGGTTTCCTTTGCAAGCCTTGTGTGAAGACTCACAAAAATCCTTCATTACATTGGTGTTATCTTATCATGTCAAAGTATGCTCACTCAAAGACTATATACAAACTTTTCTTTCATCTGGAAATCCATCCTCCAAGGATGGCAATTATGCAACAAAGGAATTCTGTGGAATCCCTCAAAAAATTCTAGCTTAAACATTTGGTATAACTATTGGATTTACAATACCTCTACCCTTAGGAGCTCTGTTGAGGGCCATCTCAACAAGATTGAATGTGATCTCTTCCTGGGATAATTAACTAGGGGCAATAGTTGGGATCTTAGTAAAATTAGCTTTGAATTACCCCCTAAAGTTATTCACAATATTAGTCTTACTCCTACCCCCTCAAATAATTCCAAAGTTGATGATCTCAGTTGGAAACTGAGCTCTAATGGCATTTTCTCTACAAAGTCTTGCCATAACCTTCTTAATAGCCCCTTCCCTCCTTCCAATGGTTGTAAATGGATATGGGATCTTCATTGTCCTAACAAGATCAAAATCTTTCTCCGGAAGTACTGTCACAATCGTGTGCCGTGTAGAACTTATTTTCAAAAAATAGGTATGGATGTGGACGACACCTGCACTACATGCAGAATGGGTATTGAGAGCATCCAACTCATTTTCCTTCGCTGTGTCTTAACCCAAAAATTCTGGAAAGCCATGGACATCACCTACCATAACAAGATGGGTGATAGTAATTGGCTTACTGACCTTCGTGATGCCTTCATCAATCAAAACTCTCATAAGATTCATTGGCAAACTCTTTTTCCTTTTTGCATTTGGGAAATATGGAAAAAAAAGGAATAATAATAATATCAATAACCTTTGTTTCCATCGACGTAAAAAAAACCCATGCACTTTGCATGGGAATATATATTTTTTACTGAAAGGAACCCTTTTAGAATCAAGAAAATTCCCATTGAAACTGGGCGGTACAAACCACCAAAAAATACTATTAAACTTAATTGTGATGGTGCTTTCTCTTCTACTAACAATGCCACAGAAATTGGTGGAATATTTCGCAATAATAATGGTGATTGGATCTTGAGATATCAAAAAAGGACACATGCTGCCTTCCCAATTCATGCAGAATTACTAGCACTCTTGGAAGGGCTAAAAATTGCAGTAAATTTTAAAGCGACAAACATGGAAATTGAAATTGATAGCACGGATGTTATTAAATTTTTACATGAGGACTTTACTAACTTTCAAAATGTTATTCTGGAATGCAGATGGTTAATGCACCAACTGAATCTCCCATTACTGAGGCACAACTGTAGGGAAGGAAATGAAGTAGCTCATCGATTGGCTAAGGAAGCTTTGAAGAAACCTATCAAGTACAGATGTGTTTACCATGCTCCTCCACATTTTTTTTGTGCAAGAAGAATTTCAAAAAGACATGCATGAATCTTGTAATAGTTTAAGAACTATCTCTACGGATGTTTGTAATTTCCTAGCAACTATGGGCAATAGTAATGCACTTAAGTCTATGTCTTACTCTTGTACTTTGTCCTTAAGTAATATGAATATCGTGCTTTTATGTTATGTGTGTGTGTGTGTGCGCGCGCGTGCGCGAATCCCCATCCATCGTTCTATTTTCAAATTCTGATTTCTTGTATTTTTTTTTTGTACTATATGAGTAGTATTTAGTTCTAGCTTTCAATATGCACAAAGAGTTTAAGATGACCTATAGATTTCCTTTTTTAATATAAGTTGTTTAATCATTAATGATGGATAATACATATACCATATTTTATACTAGATATAATTTTATATGTAATATTTTTTTTAATATTGAAACTCCTAATATTTACATTCAAAATCAAATAAGATTTTTACCTATATAATCATTTTCTTATTTAAGTTGAATAAAATAACTATAGCTCCTTAATCTAATTTATATCCAAAGAAGAACATCTGAAAAATGTAAATTCAATTCCTTATTTAATAAGATATAATTACATTGATGATCATTGAATATGAACGAACTAAATTGCACCCATTTTTGAATTGAAAAATAAGACATCAAGATACATTCTCTCCTGCTTCGAATAACAAATTTAATGAAGAGTTACTATATCTTCATTTCAAATGAGAAAAATGAGTTTGATATAATGATAAACGTGAAAATAAAAAACTGCAAAGTCCACAAAGAATAAGTAAGAACTAATTGATATTAAAATCTATAATATCAATCAATAGTTCATCTATATTTACGAATATTTTAGGTTCTTAAACTCTATTTTGCTTTCTGAATATACGATGTTTAAATCTTATTTTAGATGTTACTATCTTTAGCCTAGCATTTTTGTAATATTAGTTAAAAGCACAAAAACACAAAAACACAAAAACACAAAAGAGAGTTTGTTTTCTTAAAAGAAATAAGAACAACACTTTTTCTGAAAATTTTATGTGAAGGATAATAGTTTCAGAAAAAGTACTATATAGAAAGATAAGTTCGGTCATAGGCCAGAGATTTGAATACAGAGATATTATCAGTTCTTTAAAGCATGGTTCATGTAACAAACTAAAAAATAAATCAAAGTTAGAGCCCCATTGTGAATGACGAAAATACCTTTTTATTAATAATAAAACGGTATATTTAAAAAGCTTTGTATAATTATTAAACAAGAAAAATAATTAAGAGCATCTTATTTTTATTGTCCTATAATTTTTTGAAGGAGAAGTTTGGAGTAATGACAAACTTGTCTGAGTGTGACTCATAAATCACTGGTTCAAGTCGTGAAAGTAGCAACTAATGGATTTTTTATGCCCCTTGGAGGTACGACCCTTCCCTAGACCCAATGTGAATGCGAGAGCTTATAGTGATCTTTGAATTCAACTAGAGTCGTGTCAACTTAAAATATTGATAAATCAATGATGAACTATATCTCTTGATATTCAAATTAATTATGGCATTCTTGTGAGACACGGAGTTGCTCTGATGTAAGCAACCCCCAATTTCAATCAAGAGGTTGTGAGTTTGAGTCTCTCCAAGATAAAATAAGCTATGGGTTGATCAAAATCTGGACTAAATGTATGTATTGTTTGGATTTATATTTACATCAATATTTTATTTTAGAATTTTCTCCGATCGGTATTTGTATATGTCTAGCAAGATTCTTCCTTTGTCGATCTATCTAAATACAATCCATATTACTCATTTTTAAAAACTTATATTTTTTTAGCTTTATTTGTAACTTAAATATATTATTTAAAATAGGTACATGGATAAAGCGCATTACAAAATATTATTCACTTTTTTAAATTTTATAAAATGAAATTATAGTTATGGAAATAGAGTAAAGACGCAACGCAACGCCTATCCTAAGATTTAATTTGAGGAAAAAGCAGATCTAATTTCCAAAATCCGAATCCCAATAGACATATAATTCCCAATCCGAATCACAGTAGAATTTCCTTTTTTCAGATCATATATGTATGTGTTCATAGATGTGTGCCTGTGTAAATCGCCTTCCGCCGTTCTCTTCACTCTCCAACTCCTCAAGCATTCATCAAACCGTAAGTTTTTCTTATCCGATCCTTTTGAATGGTAAATAGGAAGATTTTTCAACAGAAAGCTTACTTAGTGATATTGACCAAAAGGCTTTAACGTTTATTTTGATGAAGTCCAAAAAAGCTGTAATTTTTTTATCTACTAAAGCTGTCTGTAAATTTTGTTTATCTACCAAAGCTGTAATTACCATTTTGTGTAGCCCAAAATTGCTGCTCAGCTTTTGGATGCTTTGATTATCTGTTATATTGGATCGAAAGATTGACCAAAAAGCTGTAATTAAGCCCAAAGTTGTTGTAATTAAGCCCAAAGTTGTTGTTTCAGTTTTTGGATGCTTTAATTTGTGTAAGATTTCCATCGCATGCTTGTTAGAATAGATCCTATAACTGAATATGTATTGTGGTAATTGGTCTAACAGCAGCGGCCTTCAGTGTTGTCGAAATATGTGAAAATTTCAACAAATATGTCTGAAGTCGGTCTTTGTTGTTTAAGAGTTATTCTAGCTAACTTTATTCATATATTCATGGAATTATTGTGGTAGAAATGAGTCATATGCAGCATATTGAAAAATAGTCAGTCTTTGTTGTTTAAGAGTTATTCTAGCTAACTTTATTCATATATTCATGGAATTATTGTGGTAGAAATGAGTCATATGCAGCATATTGAAGCATGTTCTCACTTAAATGCTGACTTCTTTGTTTTCCCCCCCAAAATAATCAGGACTGAGAATCACAATGATTCGCTGCAAGAGACTTAAAGTTGAAGGGGACAAACTTAAACTTGATAGACTTACAGATCTTCCCATTAATGTCAAACACCAGATTCAGGAGCACTTGTCTATTGAGGATGCTGCAAAAATGAGTGTTTTGTCTAGACCGTGGAGACATGTTTGGGCTTCAATCCCCAAGCTTGAATTTTCTGCTCAGTTTTGCCAGAGCAAGCCACCAGACACATTAGTAGATGTCATTAATACAATTCTGTCGCAGCACGTTGGAGCCATTAAGACATTCCTCCTCAATATTTCATCAATACCTTCTTCTCAGCACCATGTTATAGATCAATGGATGCTTTTGTTGTCAAGAAATGGTGTCGTGGATCTTACCCTTCAGAATCTACACAATGCTCCTTATAAATTGCCTTCCTACATGTACAGTGTAGAACTGGAAAGTTTGAACCTGTCCAACTGCATTTTCAGGCCGCCATGTAAATTTAGGGGTTTCTGCAAGCTCAAAATGCTTACACTACTTGAAGTCGCCTTAGAATTTGACGTTTCAACTTCTTGCTTGTGGATGATGCCAAACCTTTTCTTTCTGAAGGTTAGGTTGTGCGGTGGTCTTCCAAAAATATATGCTCCAGAGCTTTTGCAGATATTTTTCTTTACCAGGAGCACCAAAACCCTTATGTTGGATCATTTCATGGACTGTCGGAAGCTGAAAACAGTTATACTTGCAAAACCAGAAAAAATTCAAGATAAACCGATGAACTTGACTTATCTTCTGAACTGCTGGCCTATGATAAAGCGTCTTTCTTTGGACGGTTACTACCTCAAGTCTTTTGCTTATGGTACTGAAGAAGAGAGGCTACCCACATGCCTCAATAGGTTGAAGGCACTTACTTTATTTAACTTCAATTTTAATGATGAAGATCGATTATTTTCTCTTCTAAGATTGTTTGGAAGTTCTCCCAATTTGGAGGACCTTCTACTTTTGTTGACCTGGAAGAAGAAAGGAGGCATGGAAGTCAATGTAAATCATTTTGAACGACCAGCCTACAGGACACTAGGACTCAACAAGCTTCAAAAATTTAAAATAGAGAACTTCAGTGGTTCAAGAACCAAAATGCTCTTTGTAAGGTTTATACTTGCATCTGCACCTTTACTCCAGGAGGCCATCCTTCTGGAAGATGCAGAAAGAGTTCATGAAAGCCAATGCTCGGAGATCTTTAAGGAGGTGGTGGGGTTCCCTCAGGCATCTCCTAAATTGAAAATAATATGTAAACCATCAAAAATGGCCAAGGAAGTGATTTATTGAGATGGCCAGACCCCTTTTATCACTCTTTATCATCATCTTGTCTCTTGTCTGTACGGGTGACTGGTGTAGAGGATCCTATATTATTTATCTTGAATTGCGTGATAACCTCTGACTAGTGTAGAGGATCCTATATTCATATATCTGAATTGCATGTTAGACTTGGATATTCTATAATTCTGGTTCCTTATCCAGATTTTTTAATGTTGGTTCTTTTTTTTCGACTAAACTTATTTAATCGTCAATTAATTGAATATGCTGCTTTGCTCATCTTTTCTATGCTAAGAGAGGTAGTTTGTGTATGCATTTACTCCCTATTTTAAGTTAATAATTTGTTGATTTGCATTTAATTTGAGCAAGTTAAATCACTTGATTAATTTCTGGTGGTGACTGATTCAGTGAAGCACAACTCTTGATTACCTATACCATATATATACACACATACACACACATTAAATAAAGGTAAAAATTGGCAAAAGTAATGGTAACTGTCGTGTTAAGTACACTGTATGTTGTTCCTTTCTTCCTCACTAGCAGCAACAGCTTCCTCCTTGAACCTCTTCCTCCATTTTTGGACTGAGTTTAATAGTTCTGATATGGATCATAGTATCATCGACACAATTAACCATTCAATTACATGCTTCAAGGTACATAATGTATATATATTCAGAAATAAAACAGGGTGAAATACCACCTTTATGTGCATTCAGAAATAAAACAGGGTGAAATACCACCTTAGCTATAAGAGGCACTCATTAAAGAGTGATGTAGATAGTGAAGTGACTATTATTTCTACTCCTTCTGTTGTATGTTGATCTACTTGAGGAAGAGCCTCAACAGTGGCATATCCTTTAGCATTCTCATACTTGCCAGTCCCTCCAATGATGGCAATGTGAGAAATAGGTGAGGCTGTCCTGTGAACTCCAAAACGTGCTGTCGAGGACTCGAGGCTCAATGGCTGGTGCCATTCGAAGATCTCATGGAGTAAAATCCTTGTGCCTTGCAAAGAACAGATGATCCCAGTTCATGCACCTCAGTTATTTCATTGTCAACAACAGATTGAGCCAAAGGTGAGCCGGTGAAGGGACAAGCCAGCAGGAAGCCGTCCAGCTTTTACAAAAGGCTAGTTTTTAGTTTCCACCCATTAGCTACGTTGTTCTTGCCACATTTTTTTGTAGGACAGTGTTAGCTTGTTGCTAATTGAGGCCTAAAAGGAATGGGTTATTTAACATGGCACTACAATAGCTTATTGATGAAGTGAATATGGAAATATAGCAAGGGAAGAGAATGCACTTTGGAGGAAAGTAGTGTGTTTCAGTGATGGAGGTAGCTACTGGCACTGCCCCGGACGAACCTGATTCAGCCAGTAAATCTGCTGGAGGAGCCTTGTGAAAGCAGGGACGGAGGGATCAGCAACAGGTGCTACGTTGGTATCAGAAGTAGTGACAGTAGCTGGTAACCGGCTACTTGGAAATGTGGCAATTGGTGCCACCACAGTAGCCACAACAGGATCAACCATTCATGATGGATTAGACACCGGACGCACATCATCAAGGACTCTTGCTGAGTTGACACAGCCAAAGCTGAGGGCTAGGAGCAAAATGCAGAAGGTCGCTTGGATTGTGTTAGAGGTGAGTTGGGAAAGTTTAGCCATCTATTTTCTTGTGAAAAATTCTTGGATGATAGATGAGAACAAACAAATGAGAGTTTTGGTAGATGCTTGATTGATGAGGAAAGAGTGAAGGCTCAATGGATATATATAGTTTGACTACGAGGCGTTTTCTATAAGGAGTGATCGATACTCTGATATATATCTTTTGTCGCAAAACACCAAATCTGAAACTTCACTATCAAAAGAGCAAGTGGTAATACATGATATTGATAAAGTAAGGTAGATTATTCAATCTCAAAAAAGGTGAGGAAGATTATTTGGACGCAAATCAAGGTGAAATGGCTAACCTTTAATACTCTCTTTTCTCTGAATGAGCTTGACGGAAACTTTTAGGTGAAAGTCATGATTCTTGTGAACTTAATGATTCTTTACTTGTTGTCAATCAAAAGGAATGATATGAGCATGCACTAGTTGATTCTATTTGTGAAAATAATGTTGGAAAAAGTGGTGAATCTAAATAAGTCCCTCCGGCAATGAAATGATGCATGAAATTGTAAGGTTGGAGAGTCACTTTCTGATTAAATGTGATGTTATTGATCATGGCTTTTCCTTGATACTGATCAAGCATTTGGGTAAAAATTACACAGGTGCTTTCCAAGAGTAGCTTGTTGACAAAAACTGGGACACAGATTCCACAGAAATTAAATCCTTTCTTCCCGTAGACATTTCCACAAACACTTGATGGCTATTACAGAAGCAGCAACCAAACAACAGGAGAGTAAATATGGCAGCTTGTTCTAGCAAAGGAGGGTGCCCAAGTGATGATGCACTGTATAGTGTAGACGTGTGATTTTTGACCCTTCCCGAGATTTTTTATATTTTAGCGTAAAATATTTAGTTTAGGCCTAATATAGCTATCTCAGCTAATTTTTATTCTTTTACTTTATTTTTACCTTAAAATGAAAAATTACGAAAAAATAGTTTTATTAATGTTTTGCAGTCATTTTAAACTTGAAAAATACAAAAATAGTACTTTATATTTTATCTTTATATAAAAAACGAAAATTACAAAAAAATAATTTTATTAATGTTTTGTAGTCATTTTTTGAAAAAATACAAAAATAGTACTCTATATTTTTATCTTTATATAAAAACGAAAATTATAAAAAAAATAGTTTCATTAATATTTTGTAGTTACTTTAATATTGAAAAATATAAAAATAGTTTTGTTTTAATTGTCAGTCTTATTTTTATAGTTATTTTGCTTATGTAGGATTAATTAAATAAAATCACATTTTCATTCTCTGTTCCGGGCATAGAATAATATTCGGGTTCAAACTACCCGATTTAGGCTTAATTTTTGGACCTAGCCA
>MU745257.1:0-53150 GCA_026770625.1 Nicotiana glauca
TTCCTCTGCTCAATTTACTACTTATGGTCTTTTCTCGTAGCTGAATTAATCCATCAATATGCTAATAACCAGAAAGCACGCAAGTAGTTAATCATACAGCCCAATCATAAGCGGTGGGACTCTCCCACTTAGCTTCAAGCCATCAATTCACCATTCTTGCGTTCGCCTGACCTTTTTACCTCTTATTGACATAACCTCGCACCATAAGTTATCAAAATTTCTCGGAATCTTCCTGTAAATCCCCATATTTCATGTTCTGAATCATTAACCACATTCGCACGACCGATCTATTTATTGAAAAACCAATATAATTCTTTGCAGAAGCTTCGCAAACCACGCGATCGCTAACCTGCTCATGGGAAATCACCTCCCGACATCTTCCCACGCCATTGCACGGGGTACATTAACTATTACACCAATAGCCCATCCTGAGTCCGAACTCACCTTCCAGTTGCACGAGTCCATTCGCCCCTCACGGACATCAATTAAATGTGCGGCAACATCCTTCCAATTCAGGGTTATGCTGCACCCTCCTCCATTTCAAGCAGCTCATTTCCGCCATATCAATCTTCTGCCGCATAATAGCCCATACTTCAAATCATACCCGCAGACTTCGATCACCAATCATTAAAATCCCCAGTTCGATCCAAACTCTCTTTAAGGCGCGTAGCCATCCTACTACCAAGCCTATATGAAACCCTCGCCACTCTCCCACTTTGGCGGAAGTCATCTCTTTAATTAACCACTCGACCTTGCTCCTCATACTTGTCCTTCCAAAAGTTTTAAACACCACTTGACACTTCCCACATGTCCTTCCTCATACTTTGCTGCTCAAGTGTTGCCTTAAATTAAATCTATTTTCATGGCACTTGAATCCACCATTGCTGCTAACTTTAAACCTTTCCAAAGGTCATCTTATCGAGCCGTCAACATTAGAAATTCTGATTCGATCTTAAACCACCGCATCATGCGATATCTGATAGTTGTAACTCCAACACTATTTCACAATATCCTGCCATAAAGGCGAATTGTAGCAGATTATAACATCGACAAACTTAGTACGTCCAATCATGACCATGACACCCTTTCATAAAAGAAAGCTCAACCACGCTTGCAAATACCAAGCCTCATTACTTCCACCATCCCATACCTAACCATCCTTAGTTCGATTGACTTTCCCCTGCAGGGAATAAAATACTGAATCCCTTGATTACATACTGAGTAAACCTCCCTTCAATTCATTCACTGCCTCGACACGTGGGCAAATACCCTACCATCACAACAATACTACGGAATAATTGTGCATAAGCATCATGGAAAACTGTGCCTAGCCTCAAGGCTCTTAGAAGTTCTGTTACTGAGCTGAAACAATAGAATATCCATCCAAAATGCGACTATAATAGTCCAATCAACTATACCGGGAAAATCATCTTGCACCACATTTGTAGTGCCATTACAATCCTTCAATTTTCGATTTATAACAAGCGCTCGCATCGCGTAAGATTGAGTGGGAAGACATCAAAGACATAAGCCTCAAAGGAATCGAACCGCACGATAAGGAAGTCAAGAAGGGAAGTACTCCTAACAACCCTGTAGCCTCCCGAGGATAAGTACAGACGTCTCCGTACCGATCCGCGAGACTCTACTAGAATTTCTCATGACTCGTGAGACCGACGGGAACCTAGTGCTCTAATACCATGTTGTCACGACCCAAAATCCACTAAGGGTCATGGTGGCGTCGGACATCACCGTCAGGCCAGCCAACTCAAATACTTAATTAAATCTCATTTTAACACTTTTGAAATTCAGGATTTTTCCATCGTTATTAAGAAATTTTAAAGAATATAGTTTCAAATCAAATTTAAATGTTGAACAGTTAATTCAATACTTCAAACCATCCCAGAAACCCGGTGTCACAAGTGCATGAGCAACTATCGATATGAAAAATAAAATACAACATATGTCTGAAATACAGTGGACAGGGAATAAATAATAAGAAAAATACTAGAAGGAACTACACTAGCTGCGGGTCGTCTCGAACAATGCAGCTCACCTAGTCCCAGAGTCATCCATGCTGCTACGCCCAGTAGGCTGGTAGATGTATATATACCTGTGCAACAAAAATACATAGAAGTATAGTATGAGTATGTAATCAATGTGTACTCAGTGAGTATCCCGCCTAATCCCGAAGGGGTAGAGACGATATGGTCAACTTTGACGCTCTCTAATGGTCCAATAATGACTCATCCTTAATATGTATATATTAAACAATGGATTTATTTTATCAACACGATTTTAATCCAGATAGGAGAAACAAGTAAACACATAATTCTTTCATAGGAAATTTTTCAAGATTTCTTTTCATTATTAACAAAATGATCTCGAGCCAGAGTGAGACATGTAACAACTTAAATAAGTCCAGGCAGCAATAAAAGCATGCGCAAATCATACTGAGGCGACAGCCCAATCCAAAAGAAATAAATGTACACTTGCTGAGGGTCGACGGCGCACCTATAGATGCATCTATTAATCTGCCGAGGCGTTCAGCCCGTTCCATAATAAACACACACAGACAGACAATCAGTCAAGAAGTCAACATGGAGCAATTATCCAAGAAAGGCCAATTCTCTTTAATAATTTGAGAAAACGAAGCTTAAGTCCTTTTTAGAAATCCATTTATTAATTCAATGTGATTTACGAAAATCAAATGTCAATAGAATTACAGATATTCCAAGTATATCATGTTGATGGGTCCTAACTACCCGGACAATAGCATAATAGTAGCTACGCACGGACTCTCGTCACCTCGTGCATACATAGCCCCCACATATAGGAGCACATAATTAATTATTTTACCTATGGGGTAAATTCCCCCTCACAAGATTAGAAAGGAGACTCACCTCGCTCTAAAGACTCAAAACCGGCATTCTACATTCTTCCGAAGACTTGAACCAACGCACAATACACCAAAACTAGCAAATTAACGACAAACTAATGAGAACATGCTCAAAATACTTGTTAACAATTCAAATATACAAATTCCCAACTCCACTTAGTGAAATGGCCAAAATTCCCTCGGGCCCACGTGCCCGGATTCCGGAATTTCTCGAAGATAAAGGTTACCCATGACCTTGGAAACTCAAATATATAATTTTCTCTAAATTTCATACCCAAAATCGTGATCAAAATCCAAGATTTCTAATTTCTTAGGTTTTCAACCAAAACCCCAAATTTACACTAATTTTCATGCTTAAATCCATACATAATTTGATATATTTAACTCAAAAGTGATGAGGATAACTTACCTTAACATTGACGACAAAATTCCTCTCTTGAAGCTCCCCAAAATTCGCCCAAGCCATGAAGAAATGAGAGAAATGAACTAAATCCCCGATTTTAAAACACCTTCTGCCTTCAGCAATTTTCGCTTCTGCGGAACCCTGTCCGCTTCCGCGGTCCCGCTTCTGCGGACAGCTTGCCGCTTCTGCGGCTTCCACCCACGTCCAGGCCTTCCACTTCTGCGGTTCTCCACATCGCAGGCGCGGTCCGGTTCTGCAGAAACCCAACCGCATCTGCGGATCCCTGCAGCTCAAACCAAAACCGCTTCTGCAGTCTCCCATTCGCACCTGCGATACCGCTTCTGCGGTCCCCTTTTCCCCAGAAGCAGAAATACCAGAAGCAGCAGCTTCAGCACTTCTTCAAACTTCGGGTTCGATCTGTTAGCCACCCGGAATCCACCTGAGGCCCCTGGGACCCCAACCAAAACTACCAACCAATCCCAAAACGCGTTACGGACTTGCTCGAGGCCTCAAATCACATCAAACAACGCTAAAATCATCAATCGACCCCCAATCCAAGCTTTATGAACTTCGAACTTTCCAACTTCTACTTCCGATGTTTAAACCTATCAAATCATGTCCGATTGACCTAAAATTTTGCACACAAGTCATATTTAACATTACGGACCTATTCCAACTTCCAAAATCAGATTCCGAACCCGATATCAAAAAGTCCACTTCCGATCAAACTTCTGAAAACCTTCAATTTTCTATCTTTAGCCAAATGACTTCAAAATGACCTACGGACCTCCGAATTCACTTCCGATCGCGCTCCCAACTCCAAAATCACCATACGGAGCTACTCCCAGTCTCGGAATCCCAAACGGACATCGATAACGCTGAAATGCACTCCAAGCCAAACTTAAGAAATTTCTTCCAAAATGCTAACTTCCACAATAGGCGCCAAAAAGCTCCCGGGTTATCCAAAACCCAAACCGGGCATACGCCCAAGTCCGATATCATCATACAAACCTGCTGGAACCTTCTGCTCCTGATTCCGAGGTCGTTTACTCAAAATTCAATCCTAGTTCATTCTTTCAACTTTAAGCTTCTCAAATGAAAATTTTCATCTAAATTTAACTCCGATCTTCCTGAATTTAAATTTCGACCATGCGAACAAGTCACAATACCTGAAATGAAGCTGCTCATGGCCTCAGTCTACTGAACAACGCACTAGGACTCAAAACGACCGGTTGGGTCGTTACAATAGATGTACGCGTACCAATCCCACAAAGAATTCAATATTTTAACCAATTATCTCAAAATAAGTATTTGTGTTGCCTCATTGAATTCTTTAATGATTTGATCAACTATTGCCGCGTAGAGGGATATTAATTTTGCCAGAGATAACCACCAAAAGATGTGGTGCAGTGGATATGGCTGCTCCTCCCTTAATCAGATTTTTCGAGTTCGAGCCATGGGTATGGAAAAATTCTTGGCAGAGAGCGCTACCCCCGAATGGAGCCTTACCCGGCGCGAATTCGGATATAGTCGGGCTCTAATAATGGATACCAAATACCGGGTAGAAAACCAAAAAAAAAATATTGCCAGAGATAAGTAATTATATTTAGGGAAACCAAAAAAAAAATCTTGCCAGAGATGAGTAATTATATTTACTTCATTGTATGAATCCTTTTTCAAAGGAAAATTTCATGTATCTATTTATGTGTGAAAAATTTATAATGGCTGATGATTTTGGTAAAAGAGATTGAGTTGGACCCAGACATTCAACTACTACTTCTCAATTTATTCTTTACATGATGTGGTCTCATGCGCAAATTATTGTTAGTTTCTAAGCTAAAAGAAGTTAATATAGTAAAAGATCAAAAAATGCAAAGAAAAAATATCGAAAACTTGTTTAGAGCTAGGTGTTAATTGATATTCACTAGCCTTATTTTCAATTTCTTACACAAGTGATGATTTATGAATTGCAACTGTTCTTGAATTTACATTGATGATGTTTCAATCTGGTCCAATATTCAAAGACGCATTCTTTTATCTTTGCGAAAGTGGTTTATTCTTTTCTAACTTGTTGGAAAAAATTCATATAGTATTTTTTATTAATTGAAGAAATAAAGCATTTATATTTTTCTTGCAAGAAAAAAGATACCGTCATGTCTTATTTGTGTCTCCACAATAAAGTTAAGAATAAATAGCTGTCTAACTAAATTTAAAAAAATATTAAAATATTCAAGGATTAGGTGTTCTTGTTGAAAGTTTAATTAAAAAAATTATGATAACTTAAGTAATTAAATAATAAAATAGTAATCATTTGAAGTTATTTTACCTTATTTAAGTTAAATAATTTATACGTAAGCATACCTAGGAACATGCAAATATAAATTTGATAAAGCAATTTCAAACTTCATTCAACATACATTTTCCTCCCAAATTAGATATATAAACTATTATATATACATCAATTTTTTATAACTATTTTCCTGTAAAATATGCCTCTGTCATTAAACGTGTAGTCCATATTTTGACTTATTTGTTAAAATTATTTACTCATTGATTTGGAAAATATGTCAAAGCACATATCATTTGGTATTAATCACAAAAATAATAATTAATTTCATAAGTTATTCCCAGAAGTCTTTAGAAATCATAATAAGGCATATGAAGATAATTGTGGAGAAAGATTTCTTACTCTATTAAGTTAGTTAAATGTTGGACCACAACATTCTCCTACATTCACTACAGCCCAACTTAAAGACACAGGCCCATCGGTCCTGTCACGACCCAAAATCCATTAAAGATCGTGATGGCGCCTAACACCGCCGTCAGACAAGCCGACAATAAATGATTAATTCAATTACTCATTTTAGTATTTTTGAAATCATAACTTCTTTCAATTAAATAGTGAGAAATAAAATTTAAAGGGTAAATATTTGTCACCACTACAATAATAAACAACCCATAAGCACCCTAAAATTCGGTGTCACAAGTGCATGAGTATCAATTAAGAAACATGGTACAATACAATAACTGTCTGGAATACAAATTAGACAGGAGTGTAAATAACTCTGCTTGAGACTCTGTGTGCTACGAACTCGTAACATGGGATGTAGCTCACCTAACTCCCCGCTATAGCCACGCCTCTGATCCCACAAGTCCACTAGATATATATGTGCCTGCATAAAATATACAGTAAGTGTAGTATGAGTACGTAAATCAACGCCTACCTAGTATGTATCTAGTCTAACTTCGAAGAAGTAGTGGCAAGGGGTCGACTCCGACATTTACTATAGGCTAACAACAAAATACCAAATTTTAATTAAGCCTTGATTATGTAAATACAGTTGCAAACTTAATAACAAGAAATATATAAATAATTCTTTTACTGATAGTAGATCCCAAATTTAATTTTCATCGTTTAACAAATTAATCTTTCAAGCCAATGAAACAATGTTGATTATAACTGGGCTCCACGAATTTTTATGCACGAATTATGACGAGGTCGTAAAACCCGATCCAACATATAAATATAAACTTTGCACTGCCAAGGGTCGAACGACCCGAATCATAGATGCATCTATCTGCTGTTTGGCCCGCTATACAAGAAGAGAAAATATATTAACATAATCGATTCAAGATTATTAAGGGTTAATGTTCAAAAAAATATAAGTTCACACTAACGGTCAAGAGATCAGTCCAAAATTCAAGTAAATTAAGTTTAACTTTTTACATTACCTTTATCAAGTTTCAATATGATTTAAATGATTAAATTAACAAGTAGGGGCAAACATCGCAAATATAACATGATTTGGGTCATAGACTACCTGGACATAAGAATAATTAGTAGCTACGTACGGACTCTCGTCACCTTGTGCATATGTAGCCCCACAAATAGAAGCACATATTAAATCAAATTACCTATGGGTTAATTCCCTCTTACAAGGTTAGAAAAGAGACTTACCTCGCTCTGAAGTTCCATAAAAGCTCTGACGTCACTCTAACACCTCAAACCAATGCTTGACGGTCCAAAACTATGCAACCAATGTGCAAACCAATTAAAATGTGTTCTAATACCCATAATAAATCAATTTATAACAATTCCCAACTCCGCTCGAAAAGTCAATAAAGTAAAACCTCGGTCCCACATTCCTAGATTTCGAAAATTATTAAAAACAAATATTACCCATAATGTTACGAACTCAAATATATTACTTATTCCAAATTCCATGTCCAATTTCGTGGTCAAAATCCAAAAATACCAAATTTTTAGGTTTTATACCAAAATCTAAAAAATTTCACAAATTTTCATGTTTAAATCCTTATAGAATCCATGTATATAACTTGTAATAAGTTGGAATCACTTACCTTGTGTTAATAGATGAAAATCCCTCCTTGAAGCTCTCTAAAATTGCCTCAACCAAGTTAAAAATGAGATAAGAAGCGCCAAATCCCGTTCTTAAAACAATTCTGCCAGAGATATTTTTGCACCTGGGGGACAGTAGCCGCACCTACGGCATCGCTTTTGCGACCATGCCACCGTTTATGCAGAAATCACAAAAATATGACACCTCGCACCCGCGGAAACATTACCCTCTTCTTCGACATCGCAGGTGCGAGCTCCCTTCCGCCCTGCGCCTTCTTCCGTTTCTGCGCCCAACAGTTCGCTTCTGCGTTTGTGCAGATGCGGCCAAAACTCAGCACCTGGGGTTCTTCCCCTGGCTGACCTGCTCCACTTCTGCGACCCCTTGGCCATTTTTGCGTCCCCGTACCTAAGTCCAAAACCTTGCAGGTGCAGTTACACTAGATGACAGGAGCTTCAGCATCTTCATAAGGTCAAATTCAATCCGTTAACCATCCGAAATCCACTCGAGGCCCCCGGGACCTTAACCAAATATACTAACATGACTCAAAATACCATACAAACTTGCTCTAGGCCTCAAACCAAACCAAACAAAATTGAAATAATGAATCACACCCCAATTCAAGCTTAATGAACTTTAGAACTTTAAACTTCTACATTCGATGTCGAAACCTATCAAATCACGTCCAATTGACCTCAAATTTTGCACACAAGTCACATTTGACATTATGGACCTCTCCATTTTGGGAATGGGAATCTAACCCCGATATCTAAAAGTCCTCTCTTGGTCAAACTTCCAAAAACCTCCAATATCCAACTTTCGCCAAATGATCCCTATCACGACCCGGATTTTCCACTCTCGGGAGTCGTGATAGCGCCTACTCGTGAAAGCTAGGCAAGCCAACTATTAGGGTTCTACACGGTAACAATCAATCCCAAATAGTTATAAGCATAAACTAACATTAAACAGTTGATAAATGTAGAAGAGTTATAACATGATCAAATAATCCAATACAAGTCTACCCACGAATCTGGTGTCACAACTCCACGAACATCTATGAGTTATTACAACTATTGGTCTGTGAAGAAAGCACAACTGTTCTCGGGAAAGAAAAGAGATAGAAGACAACTAAACAAGGAAGTGGGACTTCAGGCTCTGCGGACGCCAGCAGATCTACCTTGGTCTCCCCGGACTGAAGGTAGCTACCTCAGCTACTCGCCGGGTCCGGTACCGAAATCTGCACAAAAGAGTGTCGAGTGTAGTATCAGTAATCAGTACAACTGACCCTATATACTGAGTAAGTGTCAAGCCTAACCTCGGAGAAGTAGTGATGAGAGTAGGACACGACAATCAAACAACCTGTGCAGTTAAATCATGTACAAACAGAAACATAGTAACAGAAATCAACATAATAAGGTGTGAACGAGACATGCTGCGGGGAATATCATATTCTAACAATAAGCCAATAAAGAAGAATCAATGAAGGAGCATAATTAAAATCATATCTAAATCAACAAAATAATGAAACAGTAACACGTGCACGACATCACCCTTCGTTCTTTTACTCTCGCCCTCACCATATGAAACAACATAAATGGCACGGCATCACACCTCGTGCATTACCTCACATAATTATGGAACGGCATCACCCTTCATGCATTATACCTCACAATATTGGCACGACATCACCCTTCATGCATTAACTCTCAAATCATGGCACGACATCACCCTTCGTGCAGTAACACTCATGATATCAGCACGAAATCACCCTTCATGCTTTGCGTTCTTTCTCACCCAAACAATAGAAACAATAAGTCCCGGCAAGGGAATCAATAATACTAACAATAACATCCCTACATGGGAACCAACAATATCAACAATAACATCCCGGCAAGGTATTCAACTATAACTAAACTCGTTTTCAACAATTACTTTACAAAAATCAAACTCAACTTGTGCCAATTCCCAACAATAAACAATTACCAAGAAACTTTCATAAGCTTTGTTCAACGTTAATAATCATCAATTTGAGCACGATCGATACATGATAGAGTCACAACAATCATGATATAAGACTCAGGGCATGCTTGACACCAGCATATAGATACTCGTCACTGCACCTATACGTCGTATTCGATACTAACACATAGCAAATAGACCACAACTCCTATTCCCTCAAGCTAAGGTCAGGCCAAACACTTACCTCGATTCCACGGACAAGATTAAGCCTCAACTATCGCTTTACCTCTCGGTTCCACTTCCAATTCTCTTGTATCTAGTCACAATGTACTTAATAACATTAATATATTCTAAATAAATCATTTCTAATGCATGAAAATAGGTTTTCCATCATTTTTCCCAAAAAGTCAAAAATTGACCCCGGGCCCGCTTGGTCAAAACCGCAAGTTCGAATCAAAACCCGATCACCCATTCACTCACGAACTCAAATATGTAATTAGTTTTGAAATCGGACCTCAAATTGAGGTTCAAATCCCCAAAATTTGAAAATCCTAACTTCTAACCGAAAAAACCCCAATTTCCCCTGAAAAACCCTAGATTTTGAAGTGAAATCATGCAAAAAGATGTTATAGATTGAAGAAAATATGTTAGAAATCGTTTACCTACGATTTGGGGAAGAATTCTCTTCAAGAAAATCGTCTATAGGATGTTTAGGTTTGAAAAGGTTGATAAATAAAGAAGAATCCCGTCAAAAATCCTACTTATCAGGTGCAGATGTCGCAATTGCGACCAGGGGTTCGCAATTAGGGATTTCTGCTACCTTCGCATTTGGAACAACTGGGGATTTACTGCGGACTTCGCATTTACGTAGAAGTGCTCGCAAATGCGAGCAAACTGGCCAGGGTATATTTTTGCAATTGCGATCAGCCCCTCGCAATTACCACGCTAACAGTCTTTGCAATTGCGATCCCTGATCTCGCAATTGCGATCCCTGATCTCGCAATTGCGAGATCAAACACCAATACCAGATCTGCAACCTGCAATAATTTTTCATAAGTCCAATTTCACACTGTGTCCCAAAACTCACCCGAGCCCTCGAGGCTCCAAACCAATCATACACGCAAGTCTAAAAAATTATACGGACTTGCTTGTGCGATCAAATCATCAAAATAACATCAACAACAACGAATCTCAAATTCATGAAATAACTTAAGAACATTGAAATTTCCAGTTTCTCAACTATAGGTCCGACTTATACCAAACCAATTCCGATTCTTACCAAATTTCACAGATTCAACTTAATTATTATCTTAAACTTGTACCGGGCTCCAGAACCATGTTACGTGCCCAATACCATCAAAAAAATGCATCATTTCACTTCTAAAAGGCTTTATATTTTCCAGCAAACAATTTTCTTTAAAAATTATTTTATCTGGCTTGGGACCTCGGAATTCAATTCTGGACATATGCCCGAGCCCCATATTTTACTACAGACCCTACCAGACTGTCGGATCACGGGTCCAGATCCATTTACTAAGAATGTTGACCAAAGTCAACTTTAATCAATTTTAAAGGCCAATTTCATTATTTTTCTTAAATTTCACATAAAAGCTTTCTGGAAACGCGTCCGAACTGTGCACACAAATCGAGTTGAGACAAAAAGAGGTTTTCAAGACCTCGGAACACAGTTTTGACTTCTAAAATAAGAGATGACCTTTAGGCTCATCACATTCTCCACCTCTAAAAAAATCGTTCGTCCTCGAGCGGAAATAGAAAAGTACCTGAGTCGGTGAAAAGATGAGGATAACAGCTTCGCATATCAGACTCAGACTCCCAGGTCGCTGCCTCAACTGGCTAACCTCTCCACTGCACACGAACTTAAGGGAAATTATTCGATCTCAACTGACGAACTTGCCGGTCTAGAATAGCTACCGGCTCCTCCTCATAGGTCAAGTCCTTGTCCAACTGGACAGTGCTGAAGTCTAACACGTAGGATGGATTACCGTAATACTTTCGAAGCATCGACACATGAAACACTAGGTGCACAGCTGATAAACTCGATGGCAACGCAAGTCTGTAAGCCACCTCTCCCACTCGATCAAGAATCTCAAAAGGTCTAATGAAGCTAGGGCTTAGCTTGCCCTTCTTACCAAATCTCATCACGCCCTTCATAGGCGACACCCGAAGCAACACTCGTTCTCCGACCATGAATGCCACATCATGAACCTTGCGTTCGGCGTAACTCTTTTGCCTGGATTGAGCTGTACAAAGCCTATCGTGAATCATATTAACCTTATCCAAGGCATATTGTACTACATCTGAACCCAACAACTGAGCCTCTCCCGGCTCAAACCATCCAACCGGTGACCGACACCGCCTACCATAAAAAGCCTCATAAGGAGCAATCTGGACGCTCGAATGGTAACTGTTGTTATAGGAAAACTCTGGTAATGGTAAGAAATGATCCCACGAATGTCCAATGTCAATAACACATGCTCAAAGCATATCCTCCAAAATCTGAATGGTACTCTCGGACTGTTCGTTCATTTGAGGATGAAATATTGTCCTTAACTCGACTTATGTGCCCAACTCACGCTGAACTGCTCTCCAAAAATGTGAGGCAAATTGCGTACCTCGATAAGAAATTATAGACAAAGGCACACCATAAAGACGAACGATCTCCCGAATATAAATCTCTACCAACCACTCAGAAGAATAGGAGACTGCCACAAAAATGAAATGTGCTGACTTAGTCAGCCTATCCACAATAACCCACACTGCATCGAACTTCCTCTGAGTTTGTGGGAGTCCAACAATGAAGTCCATAGTGATACGCTCCCACTTCCACTCAGGAATCTGAATCTTCTGGAACAAATCACCAGGTCTCTGATACTCGTACTTTGCCTGCTGACAATTCAAACACCGAGCTACATACGCAACAATATCCTTCTTCATCCTTCTCCACTAATAATGTTGTCGCAAGTCCTGATACATCTTAGTGGCGCCTGGATGAATAGAATACCGGGAACTATAGGCCTCCTCTAGAATCAACTCACGAAGTCCATCCATATTAGGCGCACAAATATGACCCTGCATCCTCAAAACTCCATGATCTCCGACTGTAACCTTCTTGGCACCCCCATGTCTCGTTGTGTCTCTAAGGACAAGAAAATGAGGATCATCATAATGTCGATCCCAAATAAGCTCAAATAATAAATAACGAGCGACTGTGCAAGCTAGCACACGGCTGGGTTCAGAAATATCCAACCTCACGAACTGATTTGCTAAATCATGAATATCTAAAGCAAGAGGTCTCTTACTGACCGGAATATACGCAAGACTGTCCATACTGGCTGACTTCCTACTCAATGCATTGTCCAATACATTGTCCTTCCGCGGATGATACAAGATGGTGATATCATAGTCTTTCAATAGCTCCAACCACCTTCTCTACCTCAAATTTAGATACTTTTTCCTGAACAGGTATTGCAAACTCTTGTGATTTGTGAAAACCTCACACGACGCGCCTTATAAATAATGCCTCCAAATCTTGAGTGCGTGAAAAATGGCTGCTAGCTCCAAATCATGAACTGGATAATTCTTCTCATAGATCTTCAACTACCGCGAAGCATATGCAATAACCTTGCCATTTTGCATCAACACCGCACCAAGTCCAATACAAGATGCATCACAATATACCATATATGGTCCTGAACCTGTAGGCAATACCAACATCGGCTCCGTAGTCAAAGTTGTCTTGAGCTTCTGAAAGCTTCCTTCACACTCATCTGACCACCTGGACTGGACACCTTTCTAGGTCAACCTCATCATCGGGGTGCAATAGATGAAAGCCCCAAAACAAACCGACGGTAATAGCCCACCAAACCTAAGAAACTTTGGATCTCTGTAGCTGATGTGGATCTAGGCTAGTCCTTGACTGGCGCAATCTTCTCAGGATCCACCTAAATACCCTCTACTGATACAACATGACCCAAGAATGCAACTGAACTCAACAAAAACTCGCATTTCAAAAAATTAGCATATAACTAACTGTCCCTCAAAGTCTAGAGAACGACGGGAAGATGTTGCTCATGCTCCTCCTGACTACGGGAATAGATCAAAATATCATTGCTGAATACAATCACGAAGGAATCCAAATAAGGCTTGAACACTCAGTTCATCAAATCTATGAAAGTTGTTGGGGCATTTGTCAACCCAAATGATATCACTAAGAACTCATAATGCCCGTATCGAGTGCGAAAAGTTGTCTTAGGAACATCGGATGCCCTAATCCTTAACTGATGGTAGCCAGATCTCAAATGAATCTTCGAAGACACTTTGGCCCCCTGAAGCTGATCAAACAAATCATCAATCCTCTGAAATGGATACTTGTTCTTGATTGTGACCTTGTTCAACTACCGATAGTCTATGCACATCCTCATTGATCTGTCCTTCTTCTTAACAAACAACACTGCACATCCCAAGGTGAGACACTAGGCCTAATAAAGCCTTTATCAAGAAAGTCTTGCAACTATTCTTTCAACTCTGGCGGGGCATATGATATGACGGGTTAGAAATGGGCTGCGTGCCCAGAGGAAAGTCAATGCAAAAGTCAATATCCCTGTCAGGTGGAATCCCTGGCAGGTCTAAAAGGAATTCCTCTAGAAACTCATGAACAATGGCACAGAATCCATAGAAGGGTCCTCAGCACTAGAATCACGAACATATGCCAAATAAGCCAAACACGCCTTTTCAACTACGCCTAGCCTTTATATAAGAAACAACCCTAATGACAGAATAATTGGGAGTCCTTCTCCACTCCAATTGAGGAATGCCCGACAAGGCTAAGGGGTCTTGGCGTGATAGTCCAATACAGCATAATAAGGGGATAGCCAGTCCATCCCTAAAATGACATTGAAGTCTACCATATCGAGAAGTAAGAGATCTACACGGGTCTCAAGACCCCCAATAATAACCACACACGAGTGATAGACTCGATCTACAACAATAGAATCACCCACGGATGTAGACACATATACAGGTGCACTCAAAGAATCACGAGGCACAACCAGATAGGGGCAAAATAAGATAACATATAGTAATATATAGAAATTAAGTATCTCTACTTCAAACTGAAATCGTACCTATGATAACTGCATCGGAAGTGTCAGCCTTAGGTCTGGCTGGAATAGCATAACATCACTTGGCCCCACCACTCTGAACTACATCTCGAGGACGGCCTCCTGCTGGTGGGCCTCCACCTCTAGCTGCCTAACCTCAACCTCAAATGGCCTGACCTCCACCTCTAACACCTCGACCCCTACCTCTAGCTAGCTGAGTGGGTGGTGGAACACTCAGTGCCTGAACCATGGCACGGGAACCCTGATGCTAAAAACTACTCAATGCTCAAGAGAAATATCTAGCAATATGCCTTCTATCGCCACAATTGTAACAAGCCCTCGACTGTTGAGACTACTGACCCTGATGGCCTGAGTAACCACCCTGAAAACTCTGGAGCGGTGGTGCACTGATAGGAGTTGGTGGTCCACTGTAGGGCAACTTTTCAAAATACTGCATATGAGAACCACGCCCACCTGGAGCATCATGAGAAGCCTGAAGTGGTGAATGAAACAGCCTGGAAAGATGGCCCCTATGAAAAGAATCCCTGCCTCCAGACGAGGCACTACTGAACCTATCAGAATGACGAGGCCTCTTTTCAAACCCCTGACCACTCCCCTATAATAGAACCATCTCAACTCTCCTAGCCGCATTGGCCGCATCCTGAAAAGAAATCTCGATCCCTGACTCCTTAGCCATCTATAATCGAATCGGTTGAGCGAGTCCCTCAATGAACCCCTTCACCCTCTCTCTACCTCTCTCTCAGTGGGAAGTATGATAAGAGCATGATGGGCCAAGGCAATGAATCTGGTCTCATACTGAGTGACGGCCATAGAACCATGTTGGAGGCACTCAAACTACCTCTGATAGTCCTCCCTCTGAGTGATAGGTAGAAACTTCTCCAGAAATAACTGAGAGAACTGATCCAAAGTCAAAGCCGGTGACCCAGCTGGTCTAGCCAAACAAAAATCTCTCCATCAAGTCTTGGCGGAACCTGACAGACGAAAAGCAGCAAAGTCGACCCCTTTGGTCTCCACTATCCCCATGTTCCGAAGAACCTCATGACAACTATCCACATAGTCCTGGGGATCCTCTAAAGATGTACCACCATAAGTAGTAGTGACGAGCTTGGTGAACTTGTCCAACCTCCACAAAGCATCAGCAGACATAGCTGATCCATTACTCGTGTGAGCCACAACACCCGGCTGAACTACCCCAACTGGCTGAGCTGCAGGAATCTGAAATTGGGGAGCCATATGCTCCGGAGTGCGAGTAGTGGGAGTCTGTGCTCCTGGCCTGGCCTGAGAGACGGCTGGTGCTACAGGAAGTAAGCCTACCTGGGTGACACTCTCCATAAGGCCCAGTGGATGAACCAGAGCATCCTGAAGTACCGGGGTGGGGATAAACCCCTCTAAGAACTGAGTTGGCACTGCTGGAACGGTCTGGGCTGGAGCCTCCTCCTCAAACTCTACATGAGGCTCCGTTGCTGGTAATGCTGCTTTGGGATGAGCCCTTCCCCTACCTTGGCCTCTAGCATGGTCTCGGCCTCATCCTCTACCACTCGTAGGAGCTGCCACTGGTAGCTCAGGTTGCTGATCAGCGGATGAAGAAGAACGTGTTCTCTCCATCTGCGAATGAACAGAGTTGAAGTTCAATTAGCATGAGAAGTCAAATAGTACAACATGGATGAATATATGTGAAGTTTTCCTAAACTCTATAGCCTCTAGGGATAAGATCCCTCATACTCTATCTAGCTTATTCGTGAATTGTGAGACCTAAGCAACCTAAAGGTCTAATACCAACTTGTCACAACCCGGATTTTCCACCCTCGAGAATCATAATGGCACCTACTCGTGAAAGCTAGGTAAGCCAACTACTAGGGTTCTACACTGTAATAATCAATCCCAAATAGTTATAAGAAGAAACTAACGTTAAATAGTTGATAAATGCGTAAGAGTTATAATATGATCAAATAATCCAATACAAGTCTACCCACGGATCTGGTGTCACAACTTCACGAACATCTATGAGTTACTACAAATACTGGCCAAAAAAGAAAGTACAACTGTTCTCGGACAAGAAAAGAGACAGCAAAAAGCTAAATAGGGAAGGGGGACTTCAGGCTCTGCGAACGCCAGCAGATCTTCCTTAGTCTCCTTGGACTGAATGCAGCTACCTTAGCTACTCACCGGGTCCGATACCGAAATCTGTACAAAAGAGTGCAAAGTGTAGTATCAGTACAACCGACCCCATATACTGAGTAAGTGTCGAGCCTAACATAGGCGAAGTAGTGAAGAGAATAGGACACGAAAACCAAACAACCTGTGCAGTTAAATGATGTATAAACAGAAACAAAGTAACAGAAATCAACAGAATAAGGTGGGAAGGGGACATGATGTGGAGAATATCATATTCTAGCAATAAGCCAATAAAGAAGCATCAATAACGGAGCATAATTAACGTCATATCTAAATCAACAAAATAATGAAACGGTAACACATGCACAACATCAGCCTTAATGCTTTTACTCTCATCCTCACCATATGAAACAACATAAGCATGGCACGACATCACCCTTCGTGCATTATACCTCACAACATTGGCACGGCATCACCCTTCGTGCATTACACTCGCTCACAATATCATGCACTACATTACCCTTCGTGCTTTACGCTCTTCCTCAACTAAAAAATAAAAATAATAAGTTCCGGTAAGGAAATCAACAATATAAACAATAACGTCTCGGCAAGGGAATCAACATTATCAACAATAACATCCCGGCAAGGGATTCAGCTATAACAAATCTCATTTTCAACAATTACTTTACAAAAATGAAATTTTAACTTGTGCCAATTCCCAACAATTGTTGACACCCAATTATTCCCTATATATTTTCAATATGCAAAATACCTTCAAAAAAGAATATATATATATATATATATATATATATATATATATATATATATATATATATATATATATATATATATATAAGCATGTCCAAATGTCTTATTATTTTTTATAATTTTGCAAGGTTTTTTAAATCAATTTATTTTCCTTTTCATCCATAAAATCCCAATAATTATGCCAAAATTATTATTTTTGATGATTCATTTACTGGATCTTTATATTTAAGTCAAAATATAGTTAAAGTAATATTTTACATATTTTTACAATCTTATTTAGTATTTTTAAAGGTTAATTGCATATAATTGCAATATTAGACTTCTTTCGATTAAATTATGTTTTATATTCATAAAATTGAGCCTTGCATATTTTAAATTGTTAATTATATATTATAAATCATTTAGTACTTTCAATTTGTTTTCAAAATTTATTTACTATTTTTTTATAAATTTAAAAGGGAAAAATTGGCTATTTAAATAAAAGGCCAATTGCATTTTAATTGAAGCCTAAATTGAACCCCAAATCAGACCCAATTTCCCCTGCCCAATTTCATTTAAACCTAACCCCTAACCCAATTTAATCAACCCAACCCGGATTTCCTACCTACCCTCTTTAATCCAGGTCGTTGATCATTCAGATCAACAGCCAGTATTGACCCTTACCATTTTTAACCCTGAACGACCCTTAAACCTAATTCATTTTCTACCACCCGCCGCCCTTGAATCCCCTCTTCTGTCAATTTTCTCTGCAGCCTCACATGAACCCTAGCCGCCGCCATCTAATCCCGCCCTAATCCACCTCAACCCCTGCCTAATCCATGGCCTCTCATGGCCATTTGAGATGTGTATCGGCCTCTTATGGCTCTTGGGTTTTTTCTGTGGTTTCATGGCCAGACCTCGAAGGAACCTGGTCCAATCCTTGCTCAACTTATATTCATGGCCTTTCTTCGGCCATCCATGATCTTTCTCCGGCCATTCATGGCCTTCCAAGGCAGATCATTGACTTTTTCTGGTTAGATCGTTAACTTTCAAAGTTTTCTCACTTTTTCTGGGTTCTTTGATACCCTAATCTTTAAGATCTTTCAATTTCCTTCCAGATCCATCTTAGATCTGTACTTCCTACGAACTTCTCAAGCGTCTTCGTGAAGGTTTCTCGATTTTCTTTCAAAACAACTCTTCATTTTTCGACGATTAGGGTTTTCCTTTATGTTTTTTAAAAAAAGATATCGTCTCTAATTTTAATGTTGTTTGTGAATTTTCTATGTTCAAACAACTTGGTTATGCTTTCCTTCTACTTGATTCAGCATGTTAAAAACCCTAGTTCCTTTTTTGGTCTTATCCGAGTTCTGAAACTGTTTTGTTTAAATGTGTACATGTTCGATTAAGTTCTTTGTTTCTAAGTCTCTTCTCCTTGTCTGACTTATCTGATTTGAGCTTTTATCATCTCTTAAATTCGGCTACTATTGAACCCCTAATTTCTTAAAAAGTTTTGCCTCACTTGTTGTTGTGAGACCTTTACTTGTTTCTGACTCTCTTTACATGTTTCTATGTTCTTCTTCATTGTTGATTCTATGTGACTACTTGATCTACTTGACTACTGTGCTTCGAATATTTTCTTACTACTGAACCCTAGCTTATACTTACTACTATTGTATGCTTGTGTTGCTTCTTTTTGTCAACTCATTTAACTCTGATGCTTGTTCATTCCTTGCTATTTATATGGTGAAGTGCAGAATCATATTCCTTTCTTGATTGATCTTGATTTCCTCAATCTTCCGACTAATTTCAAAAGGTTTTATTACTAGCCGTAATTTTTACTCATCTGTTTAAAATTAATTGATCCTTTTCCTTTACTGTGATGTCTGATCTTGCTGAATCCTTTCCGAAAACTAAGCATGTTGTTGTACTTAGACTTGATTATTTACTTCATGCTTTTACAACCCCCTTGTATGGCAAGAATCAATCTGTCTCAAACTAATTTCTTTCCTTATTTAACCTTGTTAGTATCCGTTTGAGCAGTACTCCCTTGATTAATGGAAAGTACCTGTGTTAATTGATCCTGATTGTGATTATTTCTATGTTTGTGTTAAGCCTTTACTTATTACCTTAATTTCTACTCGTTTTCAAAACTATAAATACCCTACCCTCTCTTCTTTTAAACACATGAACAACTCGAGTTCATAACACACACTTACACTCAAAACTCTCTATTTCTTTACTGCTACTTGTGTTATTGCTTTGTCTAGTCGGCTGAAAGCCAAGGCTAGACTGTGGACTCTTGTTTGCTTTACCTTTCTGCACTTTGCCTCTCTACTGGTATGTCCTAGTTAACTTTTTTTAGAGTCTCAACAACAACATGTTTCTTTAAGTTGCTTCAGTTTTTCATTCATGCTCATGTTCCTACAGTCCAGTTATGTTACTAGCAAACTAAAATATGTTCCCTTCCCCTTTTAAATTGATGCTCCCCTATATGTGTACTCTGTCAGTCATTTTTTATTCACTTGCCACCTTATAAATCCTAAACCCCCATATCCCCTATATGAGTTTGTTTTCCTTTGGATGTTTTGTGTCCATGTCAGCACCAGCTATTGTTGTGCATGACCAAATCAGACCCCTGCTGGGGTTATACAATGAATCCTATAATCCCTTACCCCTTTGAATGATTACTGTTTCTGTTTGACTACTCCGACTGTTTTTAAAATCACTTTTACCACTTATTATTTCCAACTCAGTTTTAATCAATCTCTGTTCTGCACTTCCATTATATTCTTAGAACCTAGGTCTGCCCCTTTTGTGTGAGCCTTGCTTTAGGACCCTTGAGCTCCCTCTGAACTTGGACACATAAGGACTGGCCCTTCCACACTGCACTCATTTCTGTCTGGTTATGCAAACCTGGGTGTAAGCACTGCCCGGGGTCCCTTGAGACCCTTATGGAACTTTGACACAACCAAGTATGAGAAAGGATTTGAACACCATTGGCATCTGAAGTGATTAATTATATAACCCAGATAGGAAGTCACGGTCAGTCTTCTTTTGGTTGTAATTTCTTATTTCTGCAATTCTTTTGTAATTCAAGTATTTGGTTTGTAATAATTTGTAACAAATACTGGGGTTGGCTAGTGAAAAGGGATGGGGTAATTATGCATGTTTTAAGTTTTTAGAAAGGGTAGATAACATGCCTATAGGATCCGTTTAATAAATTCTGCATGTTTTACTTCCATACTTAGACACCATGCCTATAGGATATAAATGGCTATAATCAGACATCATGCCTACAAGGTTAAAATCAGCTTCGAAATTAGATGTCATGCCTATAAGATTAAAATCAATATTTTTATAGAAATCATGTCTATAGGAATTTCATTGTGATCAAATAAATCTGCCTACTCCACTTCACGTTAAATTATATACCATGCATATAGGACCAAAATCAGCCTTTAATACTTAGATACCATGTCTGTAGGAATAAAAATCAGCTATAATATAGATCATGCCTATAGGATCTAAAACCAGTTTATTTAAAAAATCAGTTTGACTCGTACTGTTCTGAATTAGTTTAAACAACCTACTTCTTTTATCAATACGGTTTAGAAAGCATTCCTATAGGATCCAAATTGCTCGTTTAGAATTGTTTACTATTTTACTACACTCCTAATCAGTAATACATATCATGCTCCTAGGAAATCATTATTACGCTAGGCAAGCCTTAGGTAACAATAATGATAAAATTGAATCTGCCTTTATTTATTTAGCAACCGCTACAACCAGCAGATATGCCTGATTCGGACTTCTTATCTGAGTTATGTAATAAATTTGGTCTGCTTCAACAATTAAAACACTCTACCTTAGGAGTTTTATACTTCAGACTTTAATTGTGTTTGAGTTGTGCTATTTATATGCATTCTTTGCGGAGGTTTATATGATCCTTCTTACATGTTTCCCCTTTAATGCAGTCCTACATGTTTGTGTATGACGCCTTAGCCTTTTTTTAACTCTAAACCTAAAAGTCCGCCTAAAATCCTCCCTCTTATTGGAATAGTAGTCCTAAAATTCCTCCAGGACTGATAGGAATGGGACTGGTAATAGCACGCAATAGAGGTCGAGACCAATCCGCGCTTTAATACCTTTACGGGGTGGGAAGGGTAGATTGGATATGATGACCGGTGCGCTAATACCACATGTAGCCCCTATTTTGAGGAGTGATTACCGGGTATTGCATTGATGTGATCCATATTACAAACAAACCTAGGACCCCTTAACATTTATCAGCATGCTTAGATCATAACTCTTTTCAAAACCTTGCATTATTTGATCGTTTTCAAACACTTGTGTTTTCAGAATCCCCTATTATTTTAGCCTTATTTGTTTACCTAAAATTGCACAAATTAACAAAAATTATCTGGTCGAGAACTACACTAGTAGATCTTGAGGGGTGCCTAACACCTTCCCCTTGGGATAATTTCAAGCCCTTACCCTATCTCTGGTAATCAAACGTAGTTGTAGTTGAACCCTATAGGTGCCCTAACGCACCTTAAAATCGTTAGGTGGCGACTCTTCATAATTGCAAAACCCCTTTCCAAAAAGGAAAGAATTGTCCCAACTAAATGTTATAAAACCAATTTCGCGAGAAAAAACGGGGCGCGATAACAATAATCAATTACCAAGAAACTTTCATAATCTTTCTTCAACGTTAATAATCATCAATTTGAGCATGATTAATACATGATAGAGTCACAATAATCATGATATAAGACTCACGTGCATGCTTGACACCAATGTATAGATACTCGTCACCACACCTATACGTCGTACCCGATACTAACACATAGCAAATAGACCACAAATCCTATTCTCCCAAGCTAAGGTTAGGGCAAACACTTACCTCGATGTCACAGACAAGATTAAGCCTCAACTACCGCTTTACCTCTCGGTTCCACTTCCAATTCACTTGTATCTACTCATAATGTACTTAATAACGTTAATATATGCAATATAAACCATTTCTAATGCATGAAAATAGGTTTCCCATTGTTTTCCCCAAAAAGTCAAAAATTGACCCCGGGCCCGCTTGGTCAAAACCCGAAGTTCGAACCAAAACCCGATCCCCATTCACTCACGAACTCAAATATGTAATTAGTTTTGAAATCAGACCTCAAATTGAGGTTCAAATCCCCAAAAGTTGAAAATCCTAACTTCTACCCAAAAATACCCAATTTCCCATGAAAAACTCTAGATTTTGAAGTGAAATCATGCAAAAAGATGTTATAGATTGAAGAAAATAGGTTAAATCGCTTACCTATGATTTGAGGAAGAACTCTTCAAGAAAATTGCCTATGGGATGTTTAGGTTTGAAAAGGTTGAGAAATGAAGAAGAATCCCGTCAAAAATCCCACTTATCAGGTGTAGATGTCGCAATTGCGACCAGGGGTTCGCAATTGCGAACCCTGGGAATTTTGCTACCTTCGCGTTTGCGAAGGAATTGTCGCATTTGCAACAACTGGGATTTACTGCGGACTTCGCATTTGCGAAGAAGTGCTCGCAAATGCGAGCAAACTGGCCAGGGCATATTTTCGCAATTACCACACTGACAGTCTTCGCAATTACCAGATCTGCAACCTGCAACAATTTTTCCTAAGTCCAATTTCACTCCGTGACCTATCCAAAATTCACCGGAGCCCTCGGGACTCCAAACCAATCATGCACACAAGTCTAAACATATCATACGGACTTGCCCGTGCGATCAAATCATCAAAATAATATCAACAACTATGAATTTAACCTCAAGTTCATTAAATCACTTAAGAACATTGAAATTTCCATTTTCTTAACTATAGGTACGACTTATACTAAACCAATTCCGATTCTTACCAAATTTTATAGATTCAAACTAATTATTATTTTAAACTTGTACGGTGCCCGAAACCAAGATACGGGCCCGATACCATCAAGAAAATGCATCATTTTACTTCTAAAAGCCTTTATATTTTCCAGCAAACAATTTTCTTTAAAAAAAAATTTCTCGGGCTTGGGATCTCGGAATTTGATTCTGGGCATACGCTCGAGCCCCATATTTTAATATAGACCCTACAGGACTATTGGATCATGGGTCCATGTCCGTTTACTAAGAATGTTGACCAAAGTCAACTTTAATTAATTTTAAAGGCCAATTTTATTATTTTTCTTAAATTTTACATAAAAGCTTTTCGGAAAAGCGCCCGAACTGTGCACGTAAATCGAGGTAAGACAAAAAGAGGTTTTCAAGTACTCGGAATACAGTTTTGACTTCTAAAACAAGAGATGACATTTAGGGTAATCACAATCCCAAAATAACCTACAGACCTCCAAATCCATATCCGGGCGCGCTCCTAAGTAGGGCTGCTTATCGGGCGGATTGGGCGGTTATTTACTCTTAACGGTTTGGCTTATCAGTTATCAGCTTTTAAATGTATTAATTCGCTAGCCACCTGATAAGATAGCAGGCAGATTGGTATTGTTTTAGCTCTTATCGGGTGATTTATCGGCCTAATTCAATCTATATTGTGTGCATTACAAAGGGTGTACTATCGCAACAAGCAGTTGAATTATGTAAAGACATGCGCTCTCTTCTAGTAGTTCCAAGTTAGCCTAATGGTCAACTAAATAAGTCTCTTTCCTCTTTCACATGATGAATTTGAACTCATTACATGTAGAGAAATTTGAACCAAGGTTGTTGATTATTACAATCATTTTATGGTCCGCTTTAACGACAACATTTATTTTCTACCGGAAGGTAAAATTACCATGTTAATAACCGATTTCATTTTTAATTTAGAGGTGTTGCTGCCTTTTCTTCCTGCTACTATTATGTATTATCTGCTTGTGAATGAAAAGGCACTAGATTAGTGATGACACGTGTTTGATGATGGTAAGTTAAAAAGAACTTAAGGTCAATGGTAACTTTTAGCCGATTATGATACTGGTGGCATTTGGATTGGATGTGGAACATGGAGATATGATATAACCGGTGTCGTTTGGATTGGATTTTATATATATATATATATATATATATATATATATATATATATATATATATATATATATATATATATATATATATACACACACACACACACACACACACACTTAACGAGTTAACGGATTATCCGTTAAGAAAATATAAAAATCCGTCCCAAACCGATAAGTCGTTAATGAAAAAATTTCAATATGCTCCCCGTCTGTTAAACAGTTAACCCAATACCAATAAGCCATTAAGCTTTGGTTTCATTTCAGTTTTCAGTTTCGGTTCAATTTTGAACACCCCTACTCCTAAGATCAAAATCACCATATGGAGCTACTCCCATGCTCAAAATTCCAAATGGACATCGATAATATTAAAATACACTTCAACCCAAATTTATGAAGTTCTTCCAAAATGCCAATTTTCCACAATAGGTGCCGAAATACTCCCGGGTCATCAAAAACCCAATCCGGACATACTCCCAAGTCCAAAATCATCATACGAACCTGTTGGAACCTTCAAATCCAAATTCCGGGGTCTTTTACTCAAAAGTCAAACCTTAGTCAATTCCTTCACCTTAAAGCTTCCGAAATTAGAATTCTTTTTCAAATCATCTCCGAAATTCCCAAAATTCAATTCCGACCATACGTACAAGTCATAATACCTGAAGTGAATCTACTCATGGCCTCAAACTGCCAAACGACGTGCTAGAACTCCAAACGACTGGTCGAGCCGTTACATTCTCTCCCACTTAAACATATGTTTCGTCCTCGAACGTGTTACGAACTGCTCTGGAGTTGTCTCAAATCACTATTTAACCCCTTGATCACCTACTCGTTCTACCACAACCCAGTTGAGCACATTAGCTCGAGCCAGTCTGAAGATTCTCCCTTTTATTTAGTCAAAAATCCTTATAGCCAAATTCCAACATCTGAAGTTCTCTACAAGGCCTGTTTCCAACATACGAACACTGTATATCACTACACGATGTACCAATACATGATTGTATACTTTATTGAATTCACACCATGTACCGAATAATTCACATGACCATAATAACATCCTCTAACAACAATAGCCAAATCCCACAAATTTGATGCCCACAACACACCTTATGACGCATGTAAGTCCTGTTCCAACTCTCGTAATTCTTCCACGATGGAAGAGATATGAAGAAACTCATAACCACCAACTGAATAACAATTTATGTAGTCTCTCCTCTGGGCAAGAACCATTACCTCACTCTGAACTACATAATGATATACGCTCTTTAATATGCCTGATAAGTAGGGATTTTGATCGTTTGTTTGCTCTCTTTTACTTGTTTTTAGCTCAAATATGCTTAAAGGTATTCTCGAGAACTAATGAATGTACTTTCATGTAGGAATATTAGGAAACGAGCCAAAGAAGTCAAAATGCACTCATAAAGGGGTCGAAAGTTGACAAGGACCAAAACAAGGCAAAAAGGCCTACAGTGCGGACCGCACAATAATGTATGCGGGCCTCAAACAATGAAAAAGCACTGTCGTATTCTTTTAGAGTATACGAACCACACAATTATTATGTGGCCGCAGAAGAGAAGATTCAGAGAGTTGGTTTTTGGGCAGGCTGAAGATATGCAGACTGCACCATAATTGTGCGCCCACAAGATGACAAGTGCAGCCATGTCACGACCCAAAATCCCTCCGAAGGAGTCGTGATGGCATCTAGTCTCTAAATTAGGTAAGCCTAACATTTACAACATTAACATTGATATTCACTAACTTCAAATTACATAACTCTGAACAATTACAATTCCCAAAACCGGTAGTACAAGTCATAAGTTCTACAGAGTTTACTACAATTTCTAAATACAATTGTTTAAAGATAAACAAAACAATGTGGATATGAAATATGAAGGTGACTCCGAAGCCTGCGAACACAGCAACAGGTTTACCTTGATTCTCCTCAGCAACGACCTGCACAGCTACTAACGAGCAATACCTGGATCTGTACAAATAAATGTACAGAAGTGTAGTATGAGCACACTACAATAGGGCCCAGTAAGTATCAAGACTAACCTCAGTGGAGTAGTGACGAGGAATAGTCATGACACCCACTGGTCTAATAAACCGAATAAGGGTGAGTATAAAAACAACAGGGATGTTTACATATAAAGACTATGCAATATGGCTAACAATACAGAAATTACAATAAGGAATGAAAACAACAAGTATCAATGGAAAATTTTAATAACGACAAAGAAGGATGGACGGAATCACAGCTCAAATCCGAAAATTTCAATACAGCAAGGGCAATTAGTAACTCAGCACTGCAATAATCTCCACGTCAGGCCTTAGCCAACAACCCCAATATTTTAGACAAATCATTCAAGTATAAACTTTCACCCGTTAAATTCTATATGAAATCTTTAAAATATAATCATTTCCAATTGGGAAAAATTCTTTTAAAAAAAATATACTTATTTTGAATATAAACTTTTCTACTAAAGATTCTTCAGACATAATTCTTTCAAGATAGTTACATTTCAAATATACTCTTTAAATAAATGTCTTTCAAGCATCATTTCTTCAAGATGAATGCTTTTAAAATATAACTTTTTAAGTAAATATCCTTTGAGTATAGGTCACCCTGTGACACCTAAGTATAGAAGATTAACAGATCCGAACACAAATACATCAATAGGGGAATCTACAGGGTCCCGTCTCGTAGCGCTAAATTCATTATACAATACAGGGGGATCTCCCGGAATACGTCTGTAGTCCCAAAATAAACATGTAGAAGTTTTCTCGGGATATCGTCTCATAGTCCAAATCATAAATGTGCAGGGGGATCTTCCGGAATATAAATCTGTAGTCCCAAAGAAAATATTCAGTGTAGGAGAATCTAACGGGTGTTGTCCCGTAGTCCCAATCATAAATGTGTAGGGGGATCTCCAGGAATACCAATCCTTAGTCCCAAATATTAATATTCAGTATTGGGGAATCTACCGAGTGTTGTCCCGTAGTCTCAATTATAAATGCGCGGGGAAATCTCCCGGAATACCAATCCATAGTCCCAAATTTAAATACCTAGTACAGGGGAATCTATCGGGTGTTGTTCCATGGTCCAAATCATAAATGTGCAAGGGGATCTCCCGAAATACCAATCCGTAGTCCCAAATATAAATACCCAGTATTGGGGAATCTACCGGGTACATTCCCGTAGTTCCAATCACAAAATATGCAGGGGGATCTCCCGGAATACCAAATTCATAGTTGGAAAGTAAACATGCAGGGGGATCTCTCGGGATATCGTCCCATAGTCCCAAAGAAAATACGCAGCGCAACCAACATAATCAATAATTACATTACAACAGAAAGATCGAAGATCACCACATTACATATAACATCAACAATGACAATAATACAAGGTAAGACAAATAAATCAACTCAAGGACTGTAAAATCACAAGGGAATGGTAGAACCAGCTAACAAGAAATAACCACAAAAAAGAATGCAGGCATAAAGGGAACAGTTCAACAACGGGAAAACTAACATGTAGCAATGATCCCACAATATACAAGTTAATAATAAGAACCTCAACACGAGTCAAGTCGACGCAAATAAAGGCAAGTCAAGCTGGATATAGATTATCTAATCTTTTTAAGGTTGGAAAATTACAAGGATATTAAACAATTCAATTTGGAATAAATGATCTTAGCTTCACTTAAGATTAAATAACTTTGAGGAGGGATAATAATAATTCTAAAATAAGACAAGAAGTTTTGAAAATATAACATGACAATAGGAGAGGCAAAACTCTTCAGTTAAGTCAAATAAGAGTCAATTAGGCAATAAGAGTGAATCATGAAGCAGTTAATTCCAATTAAGCATGTAGAGGTGAAACTAGTAAAAGGAACTCAGCCATATCAAGAACACGTTCATACACAACGAATGTAAAGACCCAAGAACCCTAAAAGGCCAATTTCACACAAATAAGTTCGAGTACGCACCCGCCACCTCGCGAACACGAACTACAATCAACTTATAAGACTCAAATCCTAAGGAAAAGTCCCCCACACAAGGTTAGGCAAGATACTTACCTCAATCCGGCCAATTCAATACTCAATTTAACTTTTTCTTTACCTATTCATCAATGGTCGGCTAAATCTAGCCAAAAATGACTTGAATACATTAAACAATGCAAGATAAAATAATTTCAATTGATAAAACTATGATTCTTATACAATTTTTAAAATGTCAATAAAAGTCAACTCCTCGAGCCCCCACCTCGGAACCCGACAAAATTTACAAAACTCTAACACCCATTCCGCTACGAGTTTACCCAAATAAAAATTATCTAATTTTGATACCATTTAGTCATTCAAATCATCATTTTACATTTTTGAAAGATTTCACAATTTTTCCCAAATTTTGCCTTTAGATTCTCATGAATTTGATTTTCAATCTAAGATATAATCACAAAATATAATTGAAAATTGATTAGAGATACTTACTCAATGATTTGGAGAAGTTTAGAACTTTGGAAAATCGCCCATGAAAGTTTAGGGTTTGAGAAAATTAAAAAATGGGTAAAAATCTCGTCAAATACCTCACTTAAGAGGCCTCGGATGCTGCATTTGCGACCGAGGGTTCGCAATTGCGAACCCTCGCAAATTGCAAACAAAGAGGGGATGGAAGAAGTCGCATTTGTGACAAAAAGTTTGCATTTGCAAACTGAGCATCGCAAATGCGATGAAAAAGTTCGCATTTGCAAACACACCAGAAACCAGCAATGTTTCTCGACACGAAAATGAGCATAAGTTCCTCATACGATGTCCAAATTCGATAATTCTTTTTCCTATGGCTCTTTCGATTCGTATCTAATGGTTCAAAAAAAAACTGAATTTGTATCTTACTTTCTCTATGTGGTATTATTTTTTCTTAAAGAAATGATGATGAAGCATCCAAAAACAAGCGCAACATAGCCTAAACCTATCCGAAACTCACCCAAGCCCTCGGGAGTCCAAACCAAACATGCACGCAAGTCTAAAAATATCATATGGACTTGCTCGTGCAATCAAATCATCAAAATAACATCAAAAACTGCGAATTTAACCTCAAAACTCATAATTTTCTCATAGGCACTCAAATTTTCTAATTTTTTCGACCCGACGTCCAAATCACATCAAATCAATCCCAGCTCTCACCAAATTTTACAGATAGGACTTAAATATCATTAAAAACTTGTATTGGGATCCGAAACTAAAATACGGGCCGAATACCAACGAGTTCAAACATTAATTTATTTCTCTATTTCCTTCAAAAACCAGCACAACAATTTTCTTCAAAAATTATTTTCTAAGGCTAGGGACCTCGGAATTCCGTTTCAGGCATACGCCCAAGTCCCATATTTTATCGTGGACCTCTCGGGATCATTGAGATACAGATCCGGATCTGTTTACCAAAAATATTGACCAAAGTCAACTAAAATCCAAATTTTTACTCTAAAAATTACTATATTTTTTATATTTTCACATGAAAGCTTTTTGGTTTAACGCTCGGACTGCACACGCAAGTCAATACACATAATATGAAGCTACTAGTGACCTCAAACCTCTAAACAGACGTAATTTTTCAAAACGACCAGTTGGGTCGTTACAAGCCGCACTCAAAATTACGCAGCCCACGGAAGACAAGAATCAGATAGCCATGTTCCAGTCCAAGTTCAAGTGTGTGGCCGTACTCAAAAATGTGCGGTCCGCACAATCAAATGAAGTGAGGCCACATCCCACTTTTATGCAACCGCAGGAGGCCTAGTTGACCAGCCAAGCTCAAAGTGCGGACCGCACACATAATTGTGCTGCTGCACAACCTCTGCAGTGGCAATTTTGTCAAATATTTTCAGCTTAGTATAAATAGAACTTTTTGTCATTTTTAGGTTAAGTTGTATTGATGTAGAGCACCTGAGCCATTTTTCTTTACTATTTTGAGTAATATTGTACTAGATTAGATTCTAAATATTAGGTTTTCTTTTCCTAATCAATTATTATGCATTCTATTTTAATTTCTTCTTTTATTTCTTCATTTTTCATGAGTATCTAAACATCTAGCTAGGGTTGTGGCCCGTCCCTAGTGTGGGTACTTAATGGGTGTTTGATTTAGGGCTTGTTTGTGATTGGGTTAGTGATATTTAGCCTATTTCTTCCTTAAATTCAAGAATTAATGGTTGCAAATATTGATTCATGCCTAATTGACTTAGTCTCTACTTGAGAAAGAGAGACTAAGTCTAGGAAAACTTGGCTAACAAGAAATTAGGGTGAACTCAAGAAATTGATAGCCCCAATTAAAAGATCAAATCTAGAGATAGTAAGACCCAACTTGAGCATATATCACTTGTTTTGTGCAATAACCATTTGGACTTGAGAAAGCCAAATTGGGCAAAATCACTCAAACTACTGAGAGGTATAGAGTGGGTAATTGCGTGTGATTGCTGTGAGCACGTGATTTTTGCCATACGTGAAATACTCATACAAAATCTAAGAAAATAGATTTTTTCTCAATTATTTGACATTTTTAGGAATTTTTGTAGATTTCTATTAATTGTTTACATTTTTTCTTGCTTAGTTAAATTATGAAAATACCAAAAATCTCAAGCATTGCATTTAGGATTCATTTTTATATTTTTTGCTTTATTAAAAAATAAAAATCATAAAAATGGCCCATTTCTACATTTTTATCCTTTTATTATTTTTTTCTCTTTTAATATAGGGTTAAGTAGCTTTTATAATTTTGTAATTAATTAATTGGTTTAATTTCTCACATTTTAGATATTAGGGGATTTTAATTGTAGGATTTTTAATTTTTTAAAAATTAGAAATAAAAGGAAGAATTGAAGAAGGGGTTTATTTTTTTTAAAATTGGGCCTTTTTTTACACTTAAATTCGGCCCAAGACCTGTCCAAATTATCCAAAAACCCCAGCCCAAATACACCTCTCCATACCCGGTCAAAACAATCAAAACCCGGCCCAAGACCCATAAAAGAAATCGGTCCAGCATTTCCATAACCAAACGATACCGTTTGGTTAATCTTTGATCTCAACCGTTCATCTCAGGAGATCCAACGGTCCGAAAATATTTTGTCACTTAATATAAAACTATCTGAATCCACCCCCTACCCCCATCTCAGTTATCTCTCACACCCCTCAGAGCCCTAATGTAACACCGTCGTCTGCCACCGTTCGTCGCCCGTCGGAAATCGCCCACGACGGCGGCCGGTGGCCAATCGTGCCCAAATTTACACCCTGAACTCCCCTTTACCTCCTAATTCCCAATCTCCACTCATCTTTCCTCGAATCCCCACCAGGCTCTTCGAATCTTGAATCGAAAATCCCGACCAAAACCCTAAGTCGCCCAAAAGACCCCAAATTCACACTATGTGATCCCCAATACTCCCTCACCCTTCTCTACCCTTGATTTCCTGAAATCCTAGCCAAAATCCACAGATTCTCGATCTCAGGATTGTCGAACCCCAGCTCTTCCCCCTTTTCTAATTTTTCGGTCAAAGTTGGTTGAATGGACTTTAAACCTCAATTAATCAACTGTTCTTGTGGAGAACAGACGATTAATGGTAGTCAAAGCCCATTTCAGAGGGTTTTTGGACGAGTTTTCAAAATTGACCTAATTCCAGAACATTTTAGGTAAAGTATTCTCTTCTTTTGTGCATTTTAATTTTAATTTTGCGTGTTTAATGCATGGATTTTTTAGACAACATGATTAGGCTTCTTCTCTTTTCCCTTTTGAGATTTTTAATTTTTTTTCGGCCTTCCTTTGATTAAAGCATGTTAAATTTGTGTGAAGTTCAGGCTCATTTAGATTTTCTGTTGGATTGTTGATTTATTTTTTTGTTATCCTGTCCATAGCTGCATGATCATCTGATTGCTAATTCTTGATTGATTGTTTAATCAGTAATTGGTTAAGTTTATGTGCCTGGATTTCATGATAGGGTAGTCTCCTTGGTTTTGATCCCTTCTGATAATTTTCGGATTAGATTTTGTGTTTTGATCAGTTAACCTGCTGATCTTTATGCTCGATTAGTTTAAATTCTAGGTTCCCCTCATGATTTTCTTAATTAATTAGGAAAAACAGTCTTAACAAAGACAGACTGACTCATTTTTAAAGTTACAGCAATTCTTTGTGATTTTTACTGTTCCATTGACATCTGATGCATCTTTGCTTCATTTCAAATTGTTTGGTTTGATTTGGAAACCAACAGAAACTTTAGGGACTTGTTTTGAATTAAAAGAACCTAGGTAAAACTGAAATAATTGATAACCTAAGGGGTAAAATTGGACTTTCACTTAGGCCAAAATCAGAAGGTTATAGTATTTAGGACAGATGTCTTTATCCTTAGCAAAAATGCTGATATTGGATAAGAAAAAGGACATACAGCTGTCAAAAATGCAGTACTATTCTGAATTTCAGAATTTTAGGTTAGAATATTCCATTTTTTATTCCTTTTTGTGCACTCTATATAAGAAAACACTCCCTCACTCTCACGAACAGATTTTGAGCACTATTTTATTGCACAAAAACCATTCTCTCTTCTGCTGAAAAATAGGTTTCAAACTTTAAGAAAAACTTTCCTCTTTTGGTTCTTTTGAAGAGCTGAAAATGATTTGAAGTAAAGGGACTTCTTTTGGTCTTCTTGAGTTGAAATCTCTGGGTTTTGGAAGCTAAAATTGGGTTCTGATTTGGTGTTGTCTGCTGCTTGTTGTTGATTACCACCTTTTGGAAGAATCAGTTTCTGTTCTCTTGGTTCTCCTTTAGTCTTATTTTAATCATTTCCAGGTATGTAACCAAGTTTTTGTCTATGAAAATGACTATATTTGTGCAATCTGAATTTGTTCATAACTATGTGTGTATGGATGCATGTGCTAACAGTAGGAACTAATGTGTTAGTTCATTATTTTCCATCAACCCTTCATGTGTTTTTGTATGCATTTCAGCATATAGAAAGTGTTACGAAAAAATAGCATAAGTAGTCATTATTTTATGGCAATGTTTAGGTTAGTTTATGATGTTTTTCTTCTCTTCCTCATCTAATTCCTTCCAGTTCAAAGTACTGCTTTCATAGGTCTTCTGACTGTTTGGGATATGAGCAATAGCCGATTGGTTTAACCACCAGTTGGTTAAACCAATTGGTTTTAAAAATTTTGAAGTAAGATTCAAATGTTGAGGAAAGGAAATGCTAGGATTTTGAGTTGGAACTTCTAAAGATTTGTGTGTTTAACCTTCGAAAGTAGTTAAACTCATGAACCATCCCTTTTTTTATTCTCAAAGTTTCGACTTAGGTCTGTCAAGCTTGTATGAATGAAGAAACCTTGTGAATCTGACTTTTTCCATGGTCAAATTCATACTTCCAACCAACCTTCCCCTCCCTTTTAGTGTATTCTGTACTGCCTTAAGGCAACATGCCATAACTGTGAGGTTTAAAACCTCAGTTGATACATGAGTTTAACCTTTTGATATGGCTAAATCCATGAATCAGACTGTCCCACATGTTTGGGTGTTTTCCTTAGAATATTCCTGTTCAATAATGGTCTTGTAGCTAGTTTCTCTCCCCCTCTTTTCTTGTTATAAATAATGTTGATGTTATTTCGAATCTATTTGCAAAAAAAAAACTTTGAGCCAATGCTTATAGATTTGGTCACCAGTTGACCAAATCAGCAAGTATAAAGGTTTTTTTTCTAAAACCCAAAGCTCTACTGCTTCAGCATACTGAAATCCAGTGCTATTCACGCATGAAGCACAGCTTTGATGGATAAGCAAAATCCAAGAAGTGGCACTGTTCATCATCCATTTATGAAGGTTGTAATAGTTAGTGATTAGATTAGTATTTTATGTATTTAATAGGATTATCATGTAATAACTTTAATTTTCTGGACTTCTATAACTTTCGAGTGTTGTAAATGGACTTTTATAACTCTTAAAAATTCCGTTTCTCTTTTCCTAGCTTGTTTAGTATTGGGTCAGTACAATTAAGACACATAGTTCATTTGATGAACATATTTCATAGCCATGATTGGGCCAGGCTCACAGCCAGGCCAAAGTTGAGATCCATTCAAACAAATCAGGGATTTAAGCTGTTGAACCTAGGCTTTAAGCCCAGTAGTTCAATAATTTGAAAGATACCTCTCCTAAATTATGGTAAATTCTTGTTTTCTTTGTTATTTTCCTTTTGTTTTTTGCAAGTCGAAGTAGCATGACAAAACCTTCAATTTTGAACTGCTTTATTTTCTGAAGTTCCATTTTTAGCAAACCATGTTCTTTGTGTTATTTTCTTTGGCAAGTCTGTTTAAGTTTTTAATGTAAAGAGGTGGACAGGCCCAGCCAGTGCCAATGCACAACTGGGCTCGCCTGAAGGAAAATATAAGCCCAACGTGGGTTGTTTCGTATCTGAGGCTTCCGATTTCTAGGACATCTGCGAGCCCAATTCCCAGCTCGCGAAGTTGATTCGATTATGCCGGCTGTTTCTGGCCCATCCCCGCTTGTACCAAAAATAATTTAAGAACCTTTTCATGATTAGTTAGCCTTGGTTGAATTAAGTCTTAGGTAGGGATATCCTAGGTGACCTTAATTAAACAAACCTTCCAAAAATTGAGGTGTGACAAGCTTTAATTTATAATACTTGGCCCTCACAAATTTAGATAAATAAATTAGGGTGTGCCATATACAAGTATAATCTTTTAATTTATGGCCCTCACATAATTGAATTAATAATCGTAGTTTGCTTTAGGCTCGATTTAGATTAGTATTGCGATTTTGTATACATTTGCGTAACATAATTGTAAATTAGTTTATTAAAAACCAGAGTATGCGTTCGTGCAACTTCAACCATACTTTTCTTAATAAATAAATAAAGAATCATTAATTGTGGACATGTTCGTGTGACATGATTTTTGACGCGCCAAAAGAAAAGAGTATATGTACGCGTAACTCAATTCTTTAATTACGAATAATCAATGTGATTAAAAGCGGTAAAAAGATAATTGCACATAGGTCCTAAAAATGAGTAGTTAAACAATTAAAGACAAGTAATGATCACTAAGCGACCGTGCTAGAACCACGGAACCCGGGAATGCCTAACACCTTCTCCCGTGTTAACAGAATTCCTTATCTAGAATTTCTGGTTCGCTAACTTTAAAAATTAAGACTTCCTAGATTTGGAATCTAAAATAAATCGGCGACTTGGGACACCATAATTTATTCCAAGTGGCGACTCTGAAAAAACTAAATAATCTCATCTCGAATAATGTCACTTAAATTGGAAAAATTCCCTTATATACTGCCATCGACGGTTGATGTGTAAAAAAGGAGGCGTGACAATTTCTATGTTACAACCCCGACCAATAAAACTTGCCCTAGATTTTACAACCCGTTAGGTAACCACCTAGGTGAAAGTAACGACCCTAGACCTTTTATCAACTTGAAAAACAACGAAAACCAAAAAAATTGTCTTTTAGTTTTATAATGCAATTAATAGCTTAAAGTAGAAGTAGAAACAACAAACAAGAATGTGAAAGTATAATCTTAGGCACATCATACATTCACACTAGGTGTATACCTAATCCAAATTCTAACTCCATGTGGATTCGATCCCAACTTGTGTTGGGTTTTTATTATTGCTTCGACTTCCTCACAACCTATATTTGTGGTGTGAGTTTGGGCGACATATATTTTTGTGAAAGACAATGAATGCCAACCAGACGGATTGGTCAAGAAAAGTTGATGATACTCTTTAGGCTTATAAAACAGTCTATAAAACATCGATCGGGATATCTCCATACCGGTTAGTATTTGGGAAGGCGTGCCATCTTTCGATGGAACTTAAGCATAAGGACTTATGGGCTTTGAAGAAGTTGAATCTTGAGTGGGATGTCGCCTTAAACTAAGGGTGTCAAAATTGAATGAGATAGATGAATTTTGGTATCATGCCTACACAAGCTCGCCCCTTTATAAGGACAAGATGAAGTACCTCCATTACAAGTACATCCACAACAAGGAGAGAAGGTGATCTTATGATATGTTCAATTCCCGCTTACAGATGTTCCCGGGTAAGTTGAAGTCAAAATGGAGAGGCCCATTTGAAGTTGTGAATGTAACCCCCTTTGGTGCACTGGATTTGAAAAATATGAACAATGAGGTGTTTAGAGTCAATGGGCATCGGGTTAAACACTATTTTGGAAAGGTTGATGATGGCCACATCGTGGCGGTTCTCCATTTCAAATGACTGGTAATCTACATCATGTCGCGACGTTAAATCGGGGGCTTCTTAGGAGGCAACCAATCTGTCTTTTTCTATTTCTTAGTTTTCTTCATTAGATTAGATAGGCTTTGTTTTGTGCTAACTAGTTTTGAAGTGTATGCAGGAATGGGTGTGAATTGCAAGGACTGCACAAGAAAATTGGCTATGTGTCACTCTGCGACTGTATAATTTTGTGTGCGGTCGCACAACTAGAATACCAAAAGTGCATGCTCTCTGAAGTTTGGCCTATCAAATTTCATTAACAAATTGCGGCCGCACACAAAATTTTGCGGTCCGTACAAACTCTATGGCCGCACTCACTTTTGTGCGGAATGCAACACTTATTCAAAGGTAAAGGTAAAGTGTGCGGACCGCACTCAAAATTGTGTTGCCACACTGAGGTACTTTTGGGCCCGACTGGATCAACCTATAAATAGGGCTTTTCACCACTATTCACGCTTTTCGACCTCTGAACTCTATGGCAACCACAGTGCAAATTCCATTAGCTCTAAATCTCTCTTCATTTAATCAAGTTAGATTCTCACCAATATCATTCACTACTGGTATGTTCAATCCATATTAGATTTTTGTTCTTTCTTCTTAATATTTTTTGTTTTCTTTGATTAGTTTAGTTATTTTTAGTCCTATAAATGTCAAATGTGCTTAATATGTGCTTCAAAATCATGTGGGTAAATTCGTATATGTTCATTAGGAACTGAGTAGACCACTAATCTTGTAAATTTGTGCAAACCATGTCTAATTTGTGAAACATTACATGAACCCTAGTTTACTGCCGTGTGAAATTCAAATTGGGCAACCGCACATATTTTTGTGTGATTTGTAGTTCTCTAAGTTAGGATACCTGTATGCTTGAATTGTGCAGACCGCACTCAAAATTATGCGATCCACAGTGAAATTATGTGATCCACAGTGAAAATTGTACGGTCCGCACTGTTAAATGATCAGATACCTAATAGTCTAAACCTGGGGTTGTGCGACCGCACTCAAAATTGTGCGGTCTGCACTTTTGGATGTGCGGCCGCACTCAAAATTATGCGTTTCGCACTTTTGGTTGTGTGGCCGCACTATGAAATTGTGTGGTCCGCACTTGGCAGTATGGGGCCCCACTCTCTTTTGTGCGATCCGGACTGCCTATTTTGAGTCTGTTTTACTATAACTATCAAGCATGCTTCTATATACACTATGAGCTTTAATTCTAACTGAGTCCTATTACTTATGTGTTACAGACAATGGTTAGATCACGGGGCATAGGTGATACATCAAAAGGGAGGGGTGAGCCCTACCGAGGCCGAGGCAAGAGTAAGCTACCACTTGCCATTCAAAGAGCCATCAACAATAAAACAACCGCCAACAGAGTTCCTGAACTATCCAAGACGAGTGAGTATCTTCCATCTAGGGAAGCTTCTGAGGGTAACTCTGTGCAAGCACAACTGGGAACCCAATCACAACAAGTTCAAGGAAGATGCCATCTCCGTGAGGAATCCTCCACTTCACCTAGTTCTTCTAAAGTTTCAGAGGCAGGTAGCCAAGATGCTGAGCCCTCTTTCTCACATGCGTGGGCTACACCAATCAATGTATATGATGATGATGATGTTCCGGATGATAGTAGAGAGGGTGACGCTATAATGGGGGGTTTAGCGAGGTCAAGGAGGAGAGAGGTGTGGGAAGACAGATTTGTTAGCTTAACTGCCTTCAACAAATTCAGAGAGTGGTGGCCTCAGAGATCGCTCACACTTGAGCGACAACTTTTAATGAAGAATTTGGACATTCACAACCCTAATGTCCTTAGAAAACTCCTGGAGTGATAGGGATGGAAATGGTTCGCCCAAAGTGTCATCGATGCAAATGAGCACCTGGTTAGAGAATTGTATGCCAATGTGGCTCACATTAAGAAGGGTACCAAGGTTACAAAAGTGAAAAACCTAAAAGTCATATTCGACTCATGTGCCATGAACGCGTTTGTGGGCTTTGAAGAAGTCGAGGTGGTACAGTATTTGGAAAAGATTTCTATGGGCAATGCAGCTCGCCCGTGGCTAGCTGAGATTTTGGATGCTCGAGGACCACCACCCTCGTGGCTCGCAGCAGGGGTTCCCAAAGCTCGGGCCATCCTAAATTTTGAAGCGAAAGAGTGGCAGACCTTTATGTGCATCCGCATTGATCCGTGCTTTTATTCTCACTTCCCTGAGCAGTCCTGGTGGCTTCTATTATGGTTGGATACCCGATTAATATTGATGGCATTATGTCCACCAACATCACATTAGATATCTAGAAAGATGAGAGATCATACCCATACCCAAACTTCCTCACAGAGTATTTCAATGATCAAAAGGTGGAGTCGAGGCAATATGACACAAAAGTAAAGAAGCGTTTCTCGTGGTACCACCTACAGGGTAGTGACAACCCGAAGTACAAGGGTATGGCAACTACCTCCGCTGGCTAGTCTGAGGAGACAACTATAATAGTTACTAATTCAGCTGTTGAGCCTTCTACAACAGTCGGTCCTTCCACCGGAACAACAGCCATACCACCATCTTCTTCTTCAAGTCCATCAGCTCAATTATCACTGCTAGCTTCATCCACTTATCCACAGATTCTATTGTGAGTTTCCCAAACATTGGCGAGTCTCAACAATTGGATACATGCATTTACTTCAAAGTTGTCTGACATATCTAGTGCTATTGCAGCACAGCCCTCTGCCCCAGTAGCACCACAGGTACCTCCGACAGTGGAGGAAACATTGAAGAAGATTTTGGACAACCAGAAGACCATTATAGAGACTCTAGTGGAACATAAGAGGTCATTGAGGAGTTAGGGAAGTAAGTAAAAAAGATGTGGAAGTCTCAGGCGTCGAAGAAATCAGTGGAGAAGTTGAGAAAATAGATTGACAAGATAGCATCTACAGGATATCTACCATTGGACCTGCTTATGGAGCCAGTAGTCCCAGCAGCACAGGTAGCACCAGCAATACCCGAGGCATCAGAGGTAGGCGGCCAGTCTGAGGAGCCGGATGCTACTGCCCACACCACTGAGGAGATGATCCAAATGCTTAACAACCATGTTGTCCCTCAGCCAGGTGATGATGAGATACAGCTAGATGAGACCGAGGGTGATGTGGATGCAATGCAGACTAAGACCACATAGGGAGTTCTCTTAACTCTCTACCCTTCCCTGTTCTTATTTTTGTTAAGCATTAGGGAGAATGCTTATTTTCATCTGGGGGTGGTCTATTTGATTGACATACATTGATATTTGGCCTGTAATAAATTTTATACTATTTTTCTTTTATCTTTATTTTTTCTTAAGTTATTTATATATTCCTCCTTTCCCGTGATGTATATATTCATTTTCCCCTCGGTTTGTATATTCATTTGTTTTACTTTTTGTACCTTACTTCATAGCTTGTTTAGCTTATTGTCCTTAGTAGAATAAATTCTTATTTACTTAGTAGCGTCTTTTTGATTTGTTAGATTCTTTCTACATTTGAGTGAACAATAAGCATTTGGTTTTCTTAATGCCACAGTTCTTTCCGAAGGTGGATTTTGTGTGAACTGGGTAGCTCTTCTCAACGATGGATGGCATGATAACCTTCTTAAGGGATTGAGTCCATTTTATTTTATGTTTAGAAAAATATAGTAGTAATGAATAAAAGGGTCTCAAGAATGTTTCACTTGGTACCAACACATTTACCTACGACCTTATGGTTAAAAACAAATTGTTGGCAGATTATAGCTCTAGTTGTGACCTTTTGACTCTTGTGTTGACTTAAATAGTCATCGAGTGGTTCAGTCAAGCCATTTGTGATTCTCAATCTTAACTAGGGTTGTTGTGGGCCCTCGACTTCATTCTCTTTAGCAATCTAGTAGCGTGAGAGGTGAGGTATTTAATTGCAAGTCCAAGTACCCGTGCTAATAGTCTAGAACTTGCCCTGAATTTTTTTCTAGGCGATATTCTAAGTGTAGCTTGGCTTGAGAAATGATAGTAGGCTCTCCTTGATCCAATTTAAAGTTTAAAATCTTCCAAAGTCTACCAATGTGATATCCCTAGTCAACCCATTTGAGCCTAAGCCCTTTTTCTTTCAATAACCATGTTACAAGCCTTTATCCATTTTGTAATGACCCTCTCTTGGCACTCGATCTTTTCTTAGCATTCTTAAGAAATAATTGGCAAAAACATAAGTTTGGGGGGGGGAGACGAGGAGTTTGAAAGTGATATAAAGGTACAAATAAGAGAAAGAAATAAAGAAAAGGGAAGGCAAAGAAAAGAAAGAAAGAACAAAAATAAAAATGCCGAAAAGAAAGTGAATAAAGTGAAGAGTTGTAGGGAATTAAAAAGAAAACAAGGATGAAAGGCATGGAGTAAATAGAAAAGGAGAAAAACGAATGTCATGACCAAGAAAGAGTGACGTTACGTCTCTCTAGTTCCCCAAAGGAAAAAGAAATTGACTCAAGGTGTGAGCCAAAAAGAGAAAATGGAGTGCTTAAGGAAAGATGAGCCCATTCTATATCATCAAGTCCTACCTTGATCCAAAAAGCCTTCATTACATCCCAAAAAAGACCTACATGATTTCAAGTTAAGTGAGCTTACATTAGTGGTAATTTACATGAGGGGAAAACATATGATACTTAAAGTTGTACTTGTGACATTCTTTTGAAAGAGATGAGCGAACTTTTCACCATCCTTGAATTGAGTGTTACATTCTAAAGTGAGATTTGCTAACGGAGAGTAAAGGACAAGGAGTTTGGGATCCACAATGACCTACATGAAAGATTGAGCTTCCTTGATGAATAAAGTCAACTCTTGATGCTATAGTGTCACACTAGAACTATTGTACTCAAAAAGTCAAATCATTGCATTGTTGATAATTCATACGAGTTGTGGGTAATTATTAGTCCCAATTGATGTGTGATTGATTCACCTTAGGCCAGCTGAAATTACCTTTTTCCAGTAGAGGGGGGAATTGCCTTAATTACTTGAGGACAAGCAAAGGCTTAAGTTTCGGGAAGTTGATAAGTGGGATTTTGACCGCTTGTTTGCTCTCTTTTACTTGAGTTTTAGCTCAAAAGTGCTTAAAGGTATTCCCGAGAACTAATGAAATATGATTTCGTGCAGGAATATAGGTAAACGAGCCAAAGAAGTCAAAATCAACTCATAAAGGAGTCGAAAGTGGACAAGGACCAAAACAAGGGGAAAAAACCTATAGTGCGGACCGCACAATACTATCTGCGGCTGCAAAGAATAAAAGAGCACTGTCAGATTTCTTTCAGAGTATACAGATCGCACAATTATTTTGCGGCTGCAGAAGATGAAATTTAGAGAGTTTCGACAGGCTGAAGATATGCGGACCGCACCATAATTGTGCGGCCGTAGGATGACAAGTGCGGCCGCACTCACAATTATGCGGCCCGCAAAAGGGAAGAATCAGAGATCCATGTTCCAATCCAAGTTCAAGTGTGTGGCCGCACTAAAAAATGTGCGGTCTGCACAATCAAAAGAAGTGCGGCCGCATCCCGCTTTTATGCGACCGCAGGAGGCCCAGTTAACCAGTCAAGCTCAAAGTGTGGATCGCACACATAAGTCTGCGGCCACACACATAAGTGTCCGCACATCCTCCGCATGGGCAATTTTGTCAGATATTTTCAGCTTAGTATAAATAAAATGTTTTGTCATTTTTAGGTTAAGTTATATCAGTGTAGAGCACCTGAGCCATTTTTCTTTACTGTTTTGAGTAATATTGTACTATATTAGCTTCTAATCATAAGATTTTCTTTCCCTAATCAATTAACATGTATTCTATCTTAATTTCTTCTTTAATTTCTTTATTTTTTATGAGTAGCTAAATTTCTAGGTAGGGTTGTGGCATAACCCTAGTGTGGGTACTTAATAAGTGTTTGATTTAGGGCTTTTTTGTGATTGGGTTTGTGATATTTAGCCTAGTTCTTGCTTGAATTCAAGAATTAATGGTTGCAAACATTGATTCACGCCTAATTGACTTAGTCTCTACTTGAGAAAGAAAGACTAAGTCTAGGAAAACTTGGCTAACAAGAAATTGGGGTGAACTCAAGAAATAGATAGCTCCAATTAAAGGGTCAAATCTAGAGATAGTAAGACCCGACTTGAGCATATATCACTTATTTTGTGCAATACCCATTTGGACTTGACAAAGCCAAATTGGGCAAAATCACTCAAACTACTGAGAGGTATAGAGTGGGTAAGTACGTGTGATTGATATATTACAATCCGACCAATCAAACTTGACCTAGAGTTTATAACCCGTTGGTTAACCACCTAGGTGAAAGTCACGATCCTAGACCTTTTATCAACTTGAAAAACAACCAAAACTAAAAATATTGTCTTATAGTTTTATAGTTTTATAATTGCAATCAATAGCTTAAAGTAGAAGTAGAAATAAGAAACAAGAATGTGGAAATGTAATCTTAGACACATCATACATTCACACTAGGTGTATACCTAATCCAAATTCTAACTCCCTGTGGATTCGACCCCGACTTGCGTTGGGTTTTTATTATTGCTTTTACCGTCTCACAACCTATATTTATGGTGTGAGTTTGGGTGACATCAATGCCTTCTCTAAATCTGATCGCATTGATCCCAGGTCCAATAATCTTATCTCCCCAAGTCAAGCTGCTCTAGTAATAAGCCACCACAAACACTATCTAAGATTTCATATGACGCCATCATTGCATCGACAAGCTACAACTTGAACATGACACCTAAGGAAGAATGAACCCTGGAAAAGAACTATCCAGCCCGCGTGATGAATAGAACCTCCATCAAATACTATCATCCTTTCTCGGAGGTAAGAAACAGGACACACAAAATACATATAAGGGTCTATGCTTAACATCTCAATATTGCGGCGTGCAAACCTATCCAATGTGATATTGTTGTGGCATGCAACCTGATCCACACATAATACTATTGCGTCGTGCAATCCAATCCAAATATAATACCAATGGCTGCATGCCACCCGATCCGTATGTAATAATAAGTAGGGAAATATCCATCAAGACATAATGCCCATACCTATGAAACTCCCGGATATCGGCCTCAAGCACGCCAAGTGCATAATAAAAATTCTGGGGTGGTAGATAGTGTCATACGCTACAAAACTCAAGAACGACTAAGGTGCAATAAATGACCTGCATCTTAAGAACCATCCTACAATATAACACCGCAACTATATGGGATCTCAATACGAGTGCGAATAATCAAACCATCTCACAAACCACATGGCATAATATAAACTACACAGAGTAGCTGACGATAAAAAGTAACATCCAAGGCCCGAAGACTCTTCCATAAGCAAAGCTAATAAAATTTACACATCTGGCATGATACATAGCACACACTCACATTTAGATCCATCCACAAATATCAAGTTGATTATGATCATATTGTACTGAGCTAATAACCTTTTAAGGATCCACAATAACCTTTTTCCCATGACATCCAAGAATAGCCATCAAATCCGGAACAAACTTCCATAGATCACAACCAAATGAATAGAGCGCCCTTCCGGCATAAATTCTCACATTAGCGATAGTACCACAATCTCCATGCTTGGTTCCAATCTTTAATAAATCAAGTGTCTACATGTCACACTTATACAATCTTCTCGTAGGATACGCTCACATGACCTTTCGTACCAGGTAACAAGTTTGTACATCCATACCACCAGCCATACTAATATTGTAAAGCGAATCGGGAATCCGCATATCAGTACACCAATCCTCTTACACAGGACACCGATCTCAGATGATGCTAAAGATAATACTAGCTTACTCTAGACATGTGAATTCTTCCCTACTCATCCAAGCTCATGACATTCCTATCGACACCAAACTGCAACCTTGATCCTTAACTTTCAATTCTCATGCCGCTCATTGCACCTAACACACCAATACGTGAGAATACAAGAATACCATCATAACACCTGATCTACTAATAGATAAACACTCCATCATATATAAACCTTTCACTTAACTTATTTCAGGAGAACCATTGCAATACGTGACTGAATTCCCATAACCGCAGAAAATAGGAACCTCAAGTTATGGTCTAAACCACCATAACTCTTCCGAGATCCATCTACAAATAAGATGCCATAATACTCGAATGCCTCAAAATAAAATCAATTACGGTGGCCATCAAGCCTTACATGTATCACCACAAATCACATGTATAACTTAAGATGCTGAAGGAACTGATCATTGCCACCATCAGGCCAATTCAACCATTGATAACTGATTCGACTTCTTCTAATTTACTCTGGGCTTTCCTTAGGAATAATAATAGCTCCATTGAAAATATAACGAACCCAATCTACACTCATCCTAAGTGACCTTATTTCACGAGACAACATTGTCTCAAAATCCATGAACCATGGGTACCTTCCTTGTGCACATATTCACATCATCAACTGGTACACCCATTCTGATAATTCCTCTATGAATTCGAAGTTATTTTCTCCCATTCCTCAAATGTTATACCGCAAACCGAAGATAACATAGAACACTCCAAGACCCTTTCATAATTCGTTGCAAAAAGCTCGATACTTTACCATACCACGAACTCGAAATCCTTAGGAACCACACTTTAATTTGAATCCACTAGGACTGTTACTGAGAGTCACCCACTCCGACTTGGTCCATCATATAATCAACTCCAATGCTCTTCTAGTAGATGAACACCCTCTCAAAGAAGCTCCCGAGTGAATCACTTGCCTTGTACATCACATCTAGACGAAGCATAAACTCTGAGTCTTCCCAAAGCCTCAACATGAATTGATAAGGCCAAATATAGCACACATTCCCCAAATCCTTTGCTCAAATTACCACTGATGTTTTCTTTCCTTAGTCATAACAACCCACCAATATGTCAATAACCAGGAACCTCACGAGTAGACAATTATGCAATCCAATCATAGACAGTGGGGCTATCCCACTTAGCTTGAAGATACAATTACATAACTCTAGAACCCACCAAGATTCCTTCTTCCTCATTGACATGATCTCGCACAATCGACCCGCTAAATTTCCCGAAATATCCCTATTAAAAATTCAATGAACATTCTGAATCACTGGTCACATTCACATATTCAACCTCTTACTGGGAAGCCAGTAGAATTCTTCATAGAAGCTTCATCAACACCACGCAACAGCTAACCTGCTTACAAGAGATGACCCACCTGTGGAAATTCCATGCCGACATCTTCCAATACAATTACTATGAAATTAGTAAACCATCATGAGCCCATGCTCATTCACCAGTTGTACAACCCTGTTCACTCCCCATTGACATCACTAATAGTGCAACAATACATTCCAACCCGAAGTCATGTTGCATTCCTCTTCATATCAAGCAACTCATTTCTGTCGTATCCAATCTTCCCCAGTATAGTAGCCAACATTCCAAATTAAGTCCATAGACCCAGTCACTGTCCACCATGAATCCCAAATCACTCTAAACTTTCCTCAAGGCGTGTGGACATCCTACCACTAAAAACACTCTCCCACTTTGGTTAAACGCTCTCCTTTAATCAACTCCTCGACTTCTGCTTTTCATACTTGACCTTCTAGCAATTCAACCACCGAAAACACCTCCCACATGTCCTTCTTTATCCTTCGTTGCCCAATTGTTGCCTCAAATCTAAATCCATATCTTTAACACTTGAGCTAATAAATTGCCACCAACTCCAAGCCTCCTAGAAGATCATCCCTCTCGAGCCATCAACATTGGAAATAACCATTTGATTCTAAAATCGCTACACTCCACTACCTCTAACAACCGCTTCTGAAACACCATTTCACACTACCCTGACCCGAAGGGGAATTGATGAAGACCATAACACCGGCGAAGCTTAACGTGTTCAACAAGGACGATGATGCCACATCACAATTGAGAATTCTGTCATGCTCAAAAATACCAGGTCTCGTTACTCCATTATCCCAAACCTAAACATTCAAAGTTTGATTGCCTTTCCTCCATTGGAAATAAAATATTGAACCTATGAATTATGTACAGAGAAAACCTCCTTTTAAGTCATTCACTGCCTCGACACATAAACAAGCATCCTATCATTACACCAACACGGTGCAATAACAACGTCTGAACATCATAACAATCTCTTCGTAACCTCGAAACCATTGAAGACATAGCTAATGAGCCGAAATGACATAACATCCTTCCGCAAGAAGACAATAATGACTTGCTCGAATGCGCAGGGAGAAACATCCATCTGTGGTACCATTACAATTCCTCGATTCCCAATTGATAATAAGTGTTTCATGTTGCATAAGATTGAATAGGAAATAAATAAAGGCATAAGCCTCAAGGGAACCAAACCGCACGATGAGGAATCAACAAGGGAAGTACTCCTAAAAGCCCTGTAGCCTCTCGAAGATAAGTACAGACTTCTCCGTACTGATTCACAAGACTCTACTAGACTTGCTCATGACTCGTGAGACCTAAGTGAACTTAATCCATTAAAGTTCATGATGGCGCCGAACACCGCCGTCAGGCAAGACAACAGTAAATGATTAACTCAATTACTCATTTTAGTATTTTTGAAATCATAACTTCAATTAAATAGTGAGAAATAAAATTTATAAGGTAAATGATAATATTTCTCACCATACACTAATGAACAACCCATAAGCACCCCAAAACTCGGTATTACAAGTGCATGAGTGTCAACTAAGCAATATGGTACAATACAATATCTGTCCAGAATACAAAATAGACAGGAGAGTGTAAATAACTCTGATGGAGACTATGTGTGATGTGGACTCGTAACATAGGATGCAGCTCACCTAAGCCCCCCCCCCCCAATAGCCGCGCCTATGCGCCCACAAGTCCACTAAACATATATATACCTGCAAAAAATGTACAACAAGTGCAGTATGAGTACGTAAATAAAAGCGTACCCAGTAAGTATCTAGTCTAACTTCGAAGAAGTAGTGACGAGAGGTCGACTCCAACACTTACTATTGGCTAACAATAAAATACCAAATTTATAATTAAGGCTGGATTATGTAAATACAGTTGAAAACTTAATACCAAAAATATATAAATAATTATTTTACTAATAGTAGATCCCAAATTTAATTTCCGTCGTTTAACAAATTTATCTTTCAAGCCAATGAAACAATATTGATTATAATAGGACTCCGCGAATTTTTATGCACGAATTATGCCGAGGTCATACGGCCCGATACAATATGTAAATATAAACTATGCACTGTCGAGGGTCGAATGGAACAAACCACAGATGCATTTATTTACTACCAAGGTCTTCGGCCCGCTCCACAAGAAGAGAAAATATATTAAAACAACCGATTCAAGATTAGTAAGGGTTATTGTTCAAAGAAATATAAGTTCTCATTAACGGTCAAGTGACCCGTCCAAAACTCAAGTAAATGAAGTTTAACCTTTTACAATTCTTTTATCAAGTTCCAATATGATTTAAACGATTAAATTAACAAGTAGGGTACAAACATCATAAATATAACATGATTTGGATCCTAGACTATCCGTACATAAGCACAATTAGTATATAGTACGGACTCTCGTCGCCTCGTGCATATGTAAACCCCACAAAGAGAAGCACATATTAAATCAAATTACCTATGGGATTAATTCTCTCTTATAAGGTTAGAAAAGAGACTTACCTTGCTCCGAAGTTCCATAATCGGCTCTGATGCCACTCTAACACCTCAAACCAATGCATGATGGTCCAAAACTGGGCAACCAATGTGCAAACCAATTAGTACATATTCTAATACCCATAATAAATCAATTTATAACAATGCCCAACTCCGCTCGAAAAATCAATAAAGTCAACCATCGGGCCCACGTGCCCGGATTTCAAAATTATTAAAAATAAATATTACCCATGACATTACAAACTCAAATATATAACTTATTCCATATTCCATGTCCAATTTCTTTTTCAAAAGAAAAAAATACCAAATTTCTAGGTTTTCTACCAAAATCCTAAATTTTCCACAAAATTCTATGTTTAAATCCTTATAGAATCCATGTATTTAACTTGTAATAGGTGAGAATCACTTACCTTGTGTTGATTGATGAAAACCCCTCCTTGAAGATCTCCAACATCGCCTCAACCAAGTGAAAAATGAGAGAAGAAGAGTCAAATCCCGCTCTTAAAAAAACTCTGCCCAGCGATATTTTCGGACCTGCGACTTCGCTTCTGCGACTTCGCTTCTGCGCTTCTATGAAATCACCTAAACACCATGCCTCGCACCTGCGGAAACATTCCCCGTTCTGCGACATCACAGGTGCAATCTCCCTTTCGCTCTTGCGCCTTCTTCCGCTTCTGCGCCCAACGCTTCGCTTTTGTGCTTGCATAGATGTGGCCAAAACTCCGCACTTCCGGTCCTTCCATTGGCTCACCTGCTCCGCTTCTATGATAGTTGGGCCACTTCTGCGTCCTCGCACTTGTGGCCAAAACCTCGCAGGTGCGTTTTCACCAGATAACAGCAGCTTTAGCATCTTCATAAGGCCAACTTCAATTCGTTAACAATCCGGAATCCACCCGAGGCCCCCGGGACCTTAACCAAATATACCAACATATCTCAAAATACCATAGGAACTTGCTAGAGGCCTCAGACTACACCAAACAACATCAAAATCATGAATCGCACTCCAATTCAAGCTCTATGAACATTAGAACTTCAAACTTCTACATTCGATGCTGAAACCTAACAAATCACGTCCGATTGGTCTCAAATTTACACACAAGTCACATTTGACATTACAGACCTACTCCAACTTCCGGAATAGAAATATGACCCCGATATCAAAAAGTCCACTCCCGGTTAAACATCCAAAAACCTCAAACTTCCAACTTTTTCCAAATGACCCTAAAATGACATACGGACCTCCCAATCCACATCTGGACGCGCTTCTAAGACAAGAATTACCATACGTAGCTATTCCCATGTTCGAAATTCCAAATGGACATCGATAACATTAAAATACACTTCAACCCAAATTTATGAAATTCTTTCAAAATTCCAACTTTCCACAATATGCGCTGAAACGCTTACGGATCACCCAAAATCCAATCCGGAAATACGCCCAAGTCCAAAATTATTATACGAACCTGTTGGAATCTTTAAATTTTGATTCCGAGGTTGTTTACTCAAAAGTCAAATCTTAGTCAATTCCTCCAACTTAAAGCTTCCGAAATTAGAATTATTTTTTCCAAATCAACTCCGAACTTCCCAAAAATTTAATTCCGACCACACATACAAGTCATAATACCTGAAGTAAAGCTACTCATGGCCTCAAAGATCCGGTTAGGTCGTTATAGGCTCATAATGAAGACAACCCAGATGACTCTTTAGTTAGTCATATTTATAGTTGTAACCTTGTTTTAGTAGTAGCCATTCTTTTACATATATAGACTTCTTTACTTTTTATATGTGTATCTCTCTCTCTCTCTCTATATATATATATATATATAGTAGTTGTAGGCTGAGTAGTAGGCTGAATTGTAAACATCAAACTCATATTATCACGTGTAAATAAAATTTCCCCTTTTCTATTTCTCTCAGAACTAGGGTTCTGATTTATTCTCTTTGTAAATTACTTCGATTGTTTGATTGTAACATAGTATGAGAGCATGGAAATCAATAGATTGGATTGTTAGCTACCGTCAGATGTTAGCCTCGAAGGCTGGTTCTGATTTTTTGTTTAACCTGCTGTGGTGGCCGGAGGCAGTTTTCTGTAGTAGTTTCCGGTGAAGTTTTCTTCCATTTTCTACACAAGACTTTTGCTTCTTCAAGTTGTTTAAGAAGACCGGTATTCTTTTTCACTTTTGTATTCACTATTGTGTGCCCTAATTTTCTATAAATCCTAATTTCAACATGGTGAACACTGATTTTTCCACATCTGTTGCGACTGGTTCTAATGCAAGTATTGTCGAACCTTCTCATCCACTATACCTTTATCCAACTGATAATCTTGGAACTGTTATTTTTGCTGATAGATTCAATGGAATGGTTTATGGTAGTTGGCGTCGGGAAATGTTGATTGGGTCTTCATGTAAAATTAAGTTAGGAATAATAAATGGAACGATTAGCAAACCTAATTCCACTTCATCGATGTTTAAGGCTTGGTGTCGAGGCAATGACATGTGATTGCATGGATTTAGAATAGTTTAGAAGCTAAATTGGAGAGAGTGGAAGTACATTGAGTCATCTACTAAGCTGTGGAAAGATATAGAAAATTGTTATGGTCAGGCTAATGGATCCAAAGTCTATCAAATTCGCAAATCTTTGTCTTCAATTTCTCAAAGAAACTCAAACATTGCTGCCTATTTCTCTTTAATAAAAAAATTGTTGGATGAATTAGCCTACTCCATCACTTATCCTAATTTTGTGTGTGTGTAAAGAAGCCTTTCAGAAATCGGAGGAGGATCAGAAGTTGCACCAATTTCTAATGGGGTTAAATGATACATACACTATCATTAGGAGGAATATTCTAGCAATGAAGTCTCTTCCAAACATTGACACTGCATATTCTATGTTGCTCAATGATGAAAGTCAATGTAAGGCTCAATCTTCAGCACCTTCCTTTTCTCCTGAGACTTCCTCCTTCTCAACAAATATTCAGAAATAATATCCTGGACCTACTACTGCTAGAATGTAGAGGCCCTATCAATAGAAGGTTGGTTTTGAATCTAATAGGCCCAATTTGGTATGCAAGTGTTGTGGAAAACCTATCCACACCATAGAAAAGTGCTAAAAATTACATGGCTACCCTAATAGTGATCCTCCTAACAATTCTCAACCAAACAAATTCAAGAAGACTGCAACCTATGCTCATGTATCAGATTTTCAGAGTGTAGTTAGTTTTTATACTCCTATTCTTGATAATCATTCTAAGCAATCTACCAACAATAACCATGGTTTTACAAAGGAGCAATATAAACATCTGTTGAACATGTTCCACCAGACCATGGTCTTATCACAAGATACTGCCATTTTCGGATCTGATAACTTTGTATGTTTAGTGCACTGTCTTGATGTTAGAAATTGTTGTGTTTTTACTTGCAATGTGTCTAGATTAGATGGTGATCCTTGGATAATAGATTCTGGTGCAACAAATCATATGACACCTAACAAATCTCTCTTAATCAACCTAAAACCTCTAGTAACTCCTTACTTATTGATCCTGTCAAATGGTTATAAAGTTAAGGTGACTTGTGCAGGGTCCTTACCACTATTTGCTCATATAATTATGCATAATGTCTTGTTTGTGCCTTCATTTCAATATAACATGATTTTCTTGCATCAACTTCTTTTACAAGTGGCTTGTAAAGCTCTTTTTTCATCCTATGATTGTGTTTTACAGGGCCCTTCTCTGAAGAGGCCTCTGGTTCTTGGTAAAATCTCCAATGGGCTCTACCTCTTCCAGGTTGATTCTTTCTTGCCTTGCATTTCTACAACTTCAGTTGGTGATTTTGTTTTCACTGTTTCTGCTAATTCTGTTGCTTGTCCATATGATTATATTTCCACAAACACTATAAATACCATTAAAGCTAATAAAATTGTCTCTACTGGTGTACATCTTGTTCCTTATGACTTTGATTTTGATATGTTTTGGCATCTCAGACTTGATCATAGGCCTTTTAATAAAATGAAATTAATTTCCTATATTAAAGATAATTTATCCAAGAAACGGTCTTTTGTTTGTAATATTTGTCCTATGGCTAAGCAGCAAAGGCTCTGATAGTTCTGTTAAAACCACCAGTTCTTTTCAACTTGTTCATTTAGATTTATGGGGCCCTTATCATACTCAAACCTACAATGGTTTCAGATATTTTCTTAATATTGTAGATGATTTTTCCAGGGCCACTTGGACTCATTTCCTTTCTACTAAGTCAAATGCCTTCACCCTTTTGGAATCTTTTATATTTTTTGTTCAAAATCAATTCAGTTCTTTTGTTAAGGCACTTAGGTCTGATAATGCATTTGAGTTAGGGTCTAGTGCTGAAGCTGTTTCATTTTTCTCCTCCCAGGGTATTATACATCATATCTCTTGTCTACACACTCCACAACAAAATAGAATTGTGGAAAGGAAGCACAAACACCTGTTAGAAACTGCTAGATCTCTATTGTTTCAATCTAAGTTACCTCTCAAGTACTATGGGGGG
>MU745257.1:54304-78250 GCA_026770625.1 Nicotiana glauca
CAGGTTTCCATCACCCTCAATCATAAAACACCTTATGAATTATTATATGGTCAGCCTCCCTCTTATTCTCACATTAAAGTTTTCGGTTATTTATGCTTTGCTTCTGTTCCTAAGTCTTATAGGGACAAGTTTCAATCAAAGACTATTACTTGTGTGTTTCTTGGATACAATATGACTAAGAAGGCGTATAAGTTGCTCAACTTGACCAAGCACAATGTATTTTTTTTCCAGAGATGTTATATTCCAAGAGTCTGTCTTTCCTTGCACTGCTTCTTCTCCCCCTGCTTTATTTCCTTCTTCTATCTCTACTCCTGCTGCTTAACATATTTCTCCTACTATCTCTCTTTCTTCTACTTCCTCTTCTGGTGATCCTTTTGTTTCTCTAAGGAGGTCATCCTTACCACATAATCCTCCACCACACCTAAAAGATTATATTTGCACAAGTGTGTCTGTTACTAAGGACTCCAATTCTACTTCTGATGCTTACTTGTTTGAACCACAATTTTACCATTAGGCTGTATCTAATCCTGCTTGGCAGGATGCTATGTTGGCTGAATTTCAGGCCTTAGAGGCCAATAATATTTGGACAATAGTACCTTTACCTTCTGGTAAAAAGGCTATTTATTCTAAATGAGTTTATAAGGTTTCTACATTTATTGACATGGGTACATAAGACTAGTAACACAAAAAAGTATGTACTAACAAGACAGTTAACATAAATCAGAGCTAGCTGTTAAGTTTCTTGATGAAAATCATTTTCGTTCCAAGTTCATGTAGAAAATCTAACTCTCACGCCAACTTTATACTGTCAACATTCACGTCCTCAATTTTAATATTCAGTCGTTATTGATAATTTTAAACGAAAATGTTTTTTGCCTCTAATTATCAACCTCCCATTTTCTCCCAAAAGGTTCTATTCAATATATATATATATATATATATAGTTTCATTTCCATGAAATTGATTTACTTAACTGTATGTTTTTTCTTCCAGTACTTTCATATTGAATATTTCGCTTATTGTAATTTGGCGCTATTTGTTTTTCTGAATTGTCATTCTAAATATTGATTTAAAATACAATTTAACATTTCTCTTATGAACTTTTTTTAGAAAAAAAGAAGGGACGTTCTGACTTCTGTGTTGAATCATGAATGTTAAGTCGCTGAGCTTCTAAGTCATTAAGATATTAACTAAAGTAATAGTCCAAATTGTTTATAGTGTTTGTCCCAAATTGAAGGGATGCAAAATTTCTTTTTTCTTTATTCGACCCAAATCATGTTCATTCCTTAAATTAAAAAGTATAAATATACATCATAGTCTATAATAATTCCATAACTTTTTTGCTTTTATGATTCTCAATATACCTTCTATTCCATTTTTTATCCTAATTTATGTGCATACTGCACTTGCTAAAATCTTTTTGAATATTTGATAAACTTATATATGAGCCTATACTATTTAGAAATGTCATATATGTAGAGATCTAATAGAGAGCATCATATATTGGGAAAATATACTATATAGCCGCTCTAAAAATAATAGCAAAAAATATACATGTTTTATTTATATATACATTTTGTATGTTATATATAAAAAATTATGCAAATTTTATATAATTTTTCAGCTACTAAATATAAATAGTTTCTAGCGCTGGCTAAAAGTGATAATACCCCTCTTATATATACACGGTCAGCTCAACGACCAAGCAAGTGAGGCCCTTTCTTTAAGCCCCACAAAAATTGCCTCCCCCCTCCCCCCACGCACAACCAACCCCCCAACGCACACACAAATATTACTAGTAACTATTTTTGTCTTAAATATTTTTGTAAAAATATTAAATCTTGTAATGAAAAGAAAATCTTCATAAAAAGAAAGAAGGAATTATGAAATAGGTCAACTTAAAGGAGGAGATGTATACGGTCAAAATCGGGCTTACCCTCGGAACGTAGCAGGCCAAGGTTCGACCCCATGCTATATCAGACCGTGGTCTAAAGATAGATTGCCGAGCTCGTGACCCAAAGATTATCAAGATCGAGGTCGGCCAAGATCGAAACTAGGCGGGATAGAGATAGAGCAAGATCGAGGGGAGCTTACCGAGCCAAATAGCGAAAATCCAAAATACCACAATCGGATGAGGATCGCGGCGGAAATATAGGCATGTATCAGGAAGAGGCCGATTAATTAGCTAATCATGAGATTTCCTACTGTATTTAGAATTGTATCAAGGGTAGGATTCTCCTACTATATAAAGGGGAGCTGATCATTTATAAAGGGCATCATATTCATGCAATACAAACCAATATATTGTCTTTCGCTAGTTTTCATTATCTTGTTACTTTTTTCTTGTATCAACTGAATCTTCACTTGGTTCAAGGGTGATCGAATTCGAGAGACAAGGCTATTTGATTTGTTTGGTTTGCATTTATTCCTTTACAGTCAATTTCAATATCAATTTACATTTTTCTCAGTTTGTGCCAAGAAAAATTACTTGTCTTTAAAACCACATATAAATTAATTGTTATCCATTTTTAAGGTAAACAGTTTGGCACCCACTCTGGAGATAGAGATAATAGTGATTACCTGGTATAAACTTCCGTGGCAAGCACTATTTTACACTTGTTCTTCGAAGTATCTTTAATTATAGGATTGAAAAATGTCGAACTCCCAGATAGCACCTCAACACATCGACAATGATCTTGGCCGCCACGACGAAAATGAGAACATTCCACCAGGAAACATTGTACCCCTATGGGCCTGGATAGAGTTCCTGCTACAGATCCAATCGACGTCAGTTCGCATGTAGCCATTAATGGAAATTTGGTCGTCGATCCCGAAAGTAGCGTTTTCGGGGGCGCCTGATCAACTACTCAGAAGCATGTTAGTGAGGATGGCAGGATCAGCCTACGGGTGATCTTCGAAATGCTGCAGGCTTAGCAGGCAGTAGTAGCCCAACTCCAAAACCAGAACCACACGCCGAGCAGGGTACAACTCGAGCCATCCCAGCAAATTGTACACTGGGTCGAATAGGTTTCGATGAAATAGAACGAGAAGGAATCGGAGACCAATCCTGCTATCATAAACATGCTTGAAAAACTGACTAAGCAGATCGAGACAGGGGAAAAGAAGATCGAAGAAAACAATAAGAAGATGGAAACCTATAACTCCAAGGTCGACCAAATCCCGGGGGCACCACCGATATTGAAAGGACTGGATTCTAAAAAGTTTTTACAAAAATATTTCCCCCTAAGTGCGGGTCTGAAGCCAGTCCCCAAGAAGTTCTGTATGCCCAAGATTCCTGCGTATAATGGGATGACTGATCTGAACGAATGCGTCACCTCCTACACGTGTGCTATCAAAGGAAATAACTTGGAAGATGACGAGATCAATTCCGTCTTGCTGAAGAAATTTGGGGGAGACTCTATCGAAGTTTGTTATGATATAGTATCATAATTTACCGTCTAATTCTATTGACTCGTTTGCTATCCTTGCAGATTCTTTTGCAAAGGCACAAGCTAGGGCCATCAAGGTCGCAACCAGAAAGTCGGACTTTTTCAAGGTAAGGCAGAAGAACAAAGAGATGCTCAGAGAATTCGTGTCTCGATTCCAAACGGAACGAATGGATTTGCCAACGGTCACCGAAAATTGGGTTGTTCAAGCTTTCACTCATTATCTCAATGTTCAAAGTTCAGTAGCTTGACAGCAGTTGAAGCAGAATTTGATCGAATACCCAGCTGTCACTGGGGCCGATGTACACAATCGGTATTAGTCAAAGATCAGGGTCGAGGATGATCAATTGGGGGCTCCTTCTGGGTCTGTTTATCCTATCAAGCCCGTAGATAGAGTCAAGAGGGATATCGACCGAGAACCAATGTCAAATAGAGATTGATATCATCCGTATAATGGAGACCGTAGAGGCAGCGGATATGATTCTGCACGGAATGAGAGGAGAAATGATCTACGTCAAAGTTCAAGGGGACTCGTGAGTAAGAACGGATTTGATATATCTATCAATCCCAAAGAAGCACCATGATTATCGGAGTACAACTTTAATATAGACACAACTGCCATCGTGTCGGCCATTTGATGTATCAAAGATACCAAATGGCCTCGAACTTTGCATACTGATACAGCACAAAGGGATCCCAACCAAATATGCAAATATCTTGGCACAAATGGTAATATGACGAAGGATTTTCGACAACTGAGGGAGGAAGTAGCCCATTTATTAAACGGTGGTCATCTTTGACAATTTCTGAGTGACCACGCTAAGAATCACTTCAGAAACATGGATTCCAACAAACAAAACGGACAAGAAGAACCTCAGCACGTCATCCATATGATCATCGGAGGGGTTAATGTTCCTCAAGGTCCGATGATGAAACTCACCAAAGTGTCGATCAAAAGAGAAAAACGAACTCAGGATTACTTACTAGAAGGGACTCTATCTTTCAACGACGAGGACGCAAAAGGAATCATGCAACCTCATAATGACGCGCTGGTAATCTCTGTACTTATGAATAAAATTAAAGTTAACCGTGTGCTAATTGATCCAGGTAAATCGGCCAATATCATTCGATCGAGGGTCGTGGAACAACTCGACCTGTAAGACCAGATCGTACCAACAGCCCGAGTACTAAATGGATTCAACATGGCTAGTGAAACTACTAAGAAAGAAATCACATTGTCGGTTGTTGACATGTGATTTTTGACCCTCCCCGAAATTTTACCCATTTTAGCATGTAAATATTTAGTTTAGACCTAATATTGCCATTTCAACTAATTTTTACTATTTTACTTTATTTTATTACAAGAAAACAAAAAATTACAAAAAAAAATAGGTTTATTAATATTTTGTAGTCATTTTTAATCTTAAAAATAAATAGAAAAATAGTACCCTATCTTTATTTTTATAATCTTGAAAGCACAAAAAAATAGTTTTATGTTTTATAGTTTAGTTCAATTAATTAAAATTAGTTTTATATTTTTATATTATAATTGTACATAATTTTAGAAGAAGGAATTAGTTTTAGGTTGGTTTATCCCGTTTTTTATAAATCTTATAGTCCATTTTTTTTTAGTATTTGGCCCAAAATTCCTAGCCCATAATTCTTAGGCCCATACGCCTAACCTAATCCCTACCCTATATAATACTACCTACACCCAAATACTCTATACACCCTAAACATAGAATCAACAGCATGCCCTCAAAAAAAGGATCCCCCTCGCCCAAAACTTCTTCTTCTCCGTTCAAAGAAGAGAGAGCAGCGGTAACACCCAACCACTTTTCCATGGTCTCCTCTGAAGCTAACAACGACGACCACCTAAGAGACCTAAGCTGCTGAACCAAAAACAACGCCTGAAGCCATAAGTGGCGAACGATCGAGAGCCAGAGCCACACCACCTCAAACTCGCCGGAACACACACACGCACACGCAGAACTAAAGAAAGTTGTGGTTTCGATTTTGCTTCTGATTTTTGTTCTTCCAAAGCTTCTGCTTGAGTTTGTTCAATAGAAAGTTTCGACCTCTAATTCGATCTCGGATCGTGGAGTTTGAGTGAGGTCGTTTTGGTTTTGAGCTTTCCGGTGCCGATCCGAGTTCCCGTCCATGGTTCGTCATGTTTGAGTTTAACATTGCCTCAATACTAATGTATTGATCCATTTGGAGGTTTGGTTCCTCATTTTTCATACTCTACTTGCTTAAAGTGTACTTCCGTCAACTTTGTTATTCACTGTTATATCATATATGGATGTTTGAGTTATTTGTAGTGCTTGAATGCTTTTATGAGCTTGTTGATAACTGAAATTGGCACCTTACTGTAGATCAGTAGAACTAGTTGAACTATGTTTATACAAGTTAGAATATAAAATGCATGCCTAGTTTTGTTTCCTATCTAAATTTGTGTTCTAAGTAATAGGTATCAAAACCAATATGATAGTAGGAAGAAAATACGTATGAAGAGATGAGCTTTGTTTTATAGAAAGGACGTCTAAAGATTTGCCGAAAAACACATAGATTTATTAATAGTATACTCATTCTTGTTTACTGTTACGTGAGAAAACTTTCAGATTTCCACTGGTGTTGTTCTTGTTTCCCTCTTGATTGAATGAATAACATGGGGTGTTCTTTTATGTGTATTTGAACCTCGGATGGACGAAGTTATCATTGCCATGAATTTTAATATGTTTGCTCATAAGCTTGTGTTGTTCATTTGTGTGATAGCATGTTAAAATAAATATTTGGTGCAAGTTGCTGAATTAACTAATTTAGCTCAGGAAGTTTTGGATAATCATTTTTATATCTAGCTCATTTTATTCTGCTGTAAAGTTTAGTATGAAAAATGGGTCATGACTTTGTTCTGTTAATATGTCGAACATTTGGATGCTTAATTGGTTACGACAGTAATTTAGAATCGAGGTGTGTCATTAGTTAAATTTTCCATGGCCCTCGCAAGCTTGAAACTGCGTAGCTGCTTTAGGCGCGCTATTCTAAAAACTACCTTCCTAAACTCGGGTGTGCATTTCATGTGACCCAAATCAAAATCCTAAAACGATGAATAAAATGTGTTACGAATTGCGGGTGCATTTCATGTGACGCGGTCCAAAGACATATTTTAGACGACGTTAAATCTTCATTAAAATGAATAAAAGCGTTTATGAAGTTAAAATTGTACCATAGGCTAAAACATGTATTAAAATAATATATAAGCCAATTATGATAGTTTAAGCGACCGTGATAGAACCACGGAATTGCGGGTGCCTAACACCTTCCCCGGGTTAACAGAATTCCTTATTCAGAATTTCTGGTTCGCAGACTTCACAAGGAAAGTCGAAATTTTCCTCAATTTGGGATTCAAAATAAACCGGTGACTTGGGACACCAAATAAACTATCCCAAGTGGCGACTCTGATAAATAAATAATCCTAATTCGAATAATGTCACTTAAATTGAAAAACATCCCTTATATATTATCCTTCGGGGTAGGTGTGTAAAAAAGGAGGTATGAAAGCTCTGGCGACTCTGCTGGGGAACCAAACCCAGAACATCAGTTCGAGGTTTAAGAATTCGAGCTTAGAATAGCTGTTATGATTGGCTTTATTTATTATCTGATTTTCTTACATGTTTAAGCCTAATGTGCTAAATATTTTTACCGCTTTGATATTCTATGAACTGTATATATAAACTGCTGCGAAACCTTTCCTCTCTCTGAGCCTTCTACATCATGGAGAAGGGTGCACTTCGTGTGACTTCTCTTCTATTTAGTGTCTTATCCCATTTAGAACGAGGTTCGGATAAGTTGTTAAGCCGGCGAAGCTTCTTTATCCCCGGTACGCTGCTCCCCCCTCCCCCCCCCCCCCNGAACGAGGATTCAGAGGAGTTGCAAAATCGGACGGCCTTTTCGTTTCCGGTACACATCTCCAATCCTCGGCTCGAGTTGTCCTCTCGTGTAAGCCAGGTCTAGAATAATAAACCTAGATTTTAAACCTAGTATAACAAAGCTTCATACCAGATCCCTAGTAGGAACGTTTGTTTGCATCACGTGCATTTGACTTAGGAGACTCAACACAGGGGTTGGGTCTGTCTAGGACAGGTGTACCCAAATTAAAAAGACCATACCGATGCATCTTACGTGCTACTTGCGCATCTATTTGTTCGGCTTGCATGTTGACCGGTTTCTAGAATAGAGGAAGAAAATCAAAAAAAAAATCAAAAAAGGAGAGGTAGATATTTAGAACATTCTAAAACTCTGCCGAAACTCTGAAAAAAAGAAGTCATTTCAAAATGAGCCAAAATTTTCAAGTGCCATGTTTTTCGTGTTCCATCAAATCTACCGAACTACGCGGGTATGATTCTCACCGGATGTGAGATACGTAGTCAAACCTCATCAGTTCCAACCCCAATTTTTAAAAATTTAAAAATATTTTCCTTTATTTTATTTTACAGAAAAGTCTTTCTTTGAGACCCAAATTTTCAAAAAAAATCCTAAAATATTTTCTTTTAGTTCTTTCTTTAAAAATCTTTTCTTAGAAAATTCAAAAAAAGAAAGAAAGTAAAAGTAGTTTTTAAACTTAAAAAAAATAATTTCCTTCTTTCTAATGTCTTTCATGCGCAAAAAGAAAAACCAATAAAAATCAAAAAGCCAAAATACGGTTTCCTTCATTTTCAAGTATTTTTTTCAAAAAAAAAAAAGAAAAAAAAATCAGAAGCAAAAATCCAAAAATTTTCTTTTCATGTCTAGAAGTTTTTCTTTTGTAAATGTCAACAAAAATTTTGAAAAAAAATTGAAGTCCAAAATATTTTCGCTTTTCTTTAGAAGTGCTTTTGTTAAATAAATAAAAACTCAGAAATCCAAAATATTTTTCTTAAAAGTCCCTCTTTTGAAAATTAAAAGGCAACTGCCAAAATCCAAAAATATTTTCTTTTTCCCTTAGTAAAAGAGAAAACAAATAAAAATATTTTCTTTTTACTTTTGAAATTCCCAAAGTTCCAATCAAAAGAAAAGAAATTTTTAGAAGTCTTTCTTTCAAAAATAAAATCAAAATAAAAAAAAAAACAAAAAAATCTCTTTCTTCTTTTAAAGCATTTTTTTAGAAAATTCCCAAAAAAAATCAAAAAAATGAAAAATATTTTTCTTTTACCTTAAAGCTTCATGGTCTGAGTTTTATTTTTTAAAAAAAAAGAGTATTTTACTCAATTCCTAATCTTCTCAAACTACGCGAGTCTGATTCTCACCGGATGTGAGATACGTAGGTAAACCTCATCGGTTCCGACCCCAATTTTCAAAAAATCCAAAAATATTTTCCTTTAGTTCCTTCTTTAAAAATCTTTCCTTAGAAAATTCAAAAAAAAAAAAGTTTTTAAACTCAAAAAAAATGGTTTCCTTCTTTCTAATGTCTTTCATATGAAAAAAGAAAAATCAATATAAATCAAAATCCAAAGTACGGGTTTCCTACATTTTGAAGTATTTTTCCAAAAAAAAAAATCCAAAAAAAAAATCAAAAAATAAAAATCCAAAAAATACTCTTTAGATGTCTTTTTTTTTGTAAATGTCCATAAAAATTTTTAAAAAGTAAAAAATATTTTTCGCTTTTCTTTAGAAGATATTCTAAATAAATAAATAAAAAAACTCAGAAATCCAAAATATTTTCTTAGAAGTCACTCTTTCAAAAATTAAGAGTAAACTTCCAAAATCCAAAAATATTTTATTTCTTCTTTAGAAAAAGAGAAAACAAATGAATTCAAACAAAAATATTTTCTTTTTACTTCTAAAATTCCCAAAGTTCAAATCATAAGCAAATGAATCTTTTTTAGAAGTCTTTCTTTCAAAAAAATAATCAAAGTCAAAATAAAAAAATCAAAAAAAAATTCCCTTTCTTCTTTTAATGCATTTTTTTTTAGAAAATTCCAAAAGAAAAAAAAATAAAAAATATTTTCTTTTGCCTTAAAGCTTTCATGGTCTGAATTTTATAAAAAGAACAAAAAAGAGTTAGTTTATTCAATTCTCAATCTTTTCCGAACTACGCAAGATCTGATTCATGCGGGTCATGATACGTAGGCAATCCCTATCGGATTTGATCATAGCCATAAAATTAGTTGAGTGATAAAATAAACTGGAAAAAAAAGAGAAGAGAAACAAATTTGAGTGAAAAAGAGAAAAGAAAAATAGTGAAAAGAGAAAAAGAAAAAAAGAGTGACAAAAAATATAAAAGAGTGACAAAAGCAAAAAATAAAAGAGCGGCAAAAACAAAACAAAAATCAAGAGAGAAACAAAGATGAAGAAAAGAGGTCCATACTGAAAAGTTGGTTAAGGCCGGGATGAAATATGCAACCGTTCAAACACATGGTAGAAACATTTAATTGTTAGGTGCATTGCATCCCAATGTGCGATTTCCTATATGTTAAATGTTTCAAAACTAATAAGGTTGTTGGATGTGCTAATTAGTCAGGTTTTGGTGGTTGGTTTTGTTGGTAGTCTGGCCTCCCCTCCTTCACAAGATCCAAAGGCACAGATGGCCTCCGCAAGCAACCTACCAAACATCGGTTATGAGGATAGCCCATCATCGGTTATTCTGCAGCTGGAACCAACAGTTGTTGAAGAGAATAAGATGTTGCGTCTCCGCATACGAGAAATGTGTGACGCCTGGTCTAATGGTAGGGAACCGCCTAGTGCAATCCCTGGATTCCCTGAGTTGATCCCTAGGTCAAGTGAGGTTACCAATGTCTTTATGCCCAACTAGCTCATCCCATGCAGGTACCCTCCAATGCCCTCATATGATCTTGGCATGCCTTCTGTGGTTCGCCCCTAGGCACGGGCTCCAAGGGCACCGCCTCCAATGTTCACCTTCTTAGAAATAACATATGTGATCCCGTACTCTTTCACTCAACCTCCGCAATATGATCTCTCCGTGGAGCAAGAAAAGGTTGTTAAAGATCCCGAGCAAGAGGAAATTGCTCGGAAGATGAAGAGCATGGAACAAAGCCTGAAAAACATGCAAGTTTTGAGTGGCCAAAAGAGTGTCTCATACTCTGACCTCTGTTTGTTTCCCCATGGCCACTTTCCAGTTGGCTTCAAGATAAAACAATTTGAAAAGTACGACGGGCATGGAGACCTGGTCGCTCATCTGAAATGATACTGTAACTAGCTGAGGGGTGCTGGTGGAAAAGAGAAGCTGCTAATGGCCTAATTTGGGGAAAGCCTCACCGGAATCGCTTCTGAGTGGTATACATATCAAGAAATTACTCATTGGCACGTGTGGGATGATATGGCTCGAGATTTTGTCCGTCAATTCCAATATAATGTGGACATCGCTCCTGACATAAACACTTTGTCAAATTTCAATAGAAAAACTGCAGAAAGCTTTCGCGAATATGTTGTCAAATGGTGTGAGCAAGCTGCCAGGGTAAAGCCTCCAATGGATGAAGTTGAAATGGTCACTGTCTTTTGACATGCCCAAGAGGTTGACTACTTCTAGAACATGATGTTTACTGTGGGTAATCCGTTCGCTGAGGCTATCAAAATTGGGAAAATGGTTGAAAACAGTTTAAAAACGGGCCGAATCTTGAGTCATACTGCCTTTAAGGCCACATCACAGGCTGCTCAGAATGGTTTGGACGGTTTGATGAACAGAAATGGGAGTAAAGAAGGAGTCGTGATGGTTTCAAGCTCAAGGGAGGCCCGCAGGTCATTCAGCCAGTCATATGTGCCTCCTATGGTCCCACCACACTATTATCCCCTTCAAGATGATGCTTATGTCGTGGCATCGCTTCCTTATGCGATGATGAGCATGCAATCTTACACGCAGCCACAACATTGTACACAAAACCGAGCTCCACCTACCAGAAATGCACATCCATACCAAGCTCCATATAATCCTCAACCAAATGATTCCCAATACAATCCTTGCCCAAGAGATCCTTTCATAAAGAATCAATTCACCCCTATTGGTGAATCATATTCAAGCTTGTTCCAAAATCTAATCAGGCTAAATCTATTACAGCCAGTGGCCCCGAACCACGAGTCCCCCTCGCGCCGAGATGATGCTACATGTGAATACCACTCTGGAGAAGTGGGACACAGTACAGAGGACTGTTGGACCGTCAAAAGGGCAGTTGAGGATTTGATTGAATCTGAAAGAATCATTTTTTGGGATGAAGAAGCTCCCGATGTGATGAACAATTTGTTGCCTGCTCACAACACTGGGCCATTAGTCGGAATGATTTGTGAAGCTGAGGAATTTGATCCGGCACTGAAGGTCATTGCAGTCATTGCCGAGATAAAAGGAAAGCCAAAAAATGATCGCCAAGCATGAAAGTACCCCATCAGACGAGAGTCTCGGTAGCCACTCTTGCTATCCTTTCTGCACCGGATTATCTCAGGGTGTGATCCGGATGTTTTAATTTATTGTCTTACTTTCCGATGTAAACCCATCTATCTTCAAAAATAAAAAAATCATCAAAAAATCAAAAATTAAAAATAAAAAAAAATCAAATGAAATTAATATTTCATTGTCGAGGAATGTCTCTTTTCTTAATCTTGTCATTTTTCTTATTCTCTTTTCAGTTTTGTTAAATGCAGATTTCAATAACATGACATGCTTGCAGACTTCATGCCCGGATCCTGAAAGCTGTCAGACCTTGAAATAATGAGTCAAGAGCCAGAATGCAAAGAGGATAAAGTTTAAGGAAATAAGACAAAAAGTCGGAACAACTGAAGAAAAATTGGTTTCAGAATTGGAAAAGGTCCATACATTACAACAAGAGTACTGCCAAAAGAGTGCGTTGTACTTGGGACAAATCGAAGGAAATGTCCCTGAAATAACTGTCAATGCAAATTGCAAATGCAGTCAAACATACAATGTTGGATCCTCCATATAGTTCTAATATTCTCCGGTTGGGATGACGAAGGCTTTCATTCTCGCTACCCAAATACTATCAATCATTTGCAAACCCATTTGAGTCGGTTACTTTTCTTTGATTACCCTCTTTGGAACCTGAAAGTGTTACTGAAAAATGAAATGAAAAAAAGAGAGAGAAGAATAGAAAAGAGGAAAAAAAAAGAGGAAAAAAGAAAATGAAATGAAAAAGAAAGAAAAAGAAAGGAAAAAGAAAACAAAACAAAACAGAAAAACAAAAGAAAAATAAAAAACAAAGTCTTCCTGAACTACGTTCGACTTGATTCCGAAAGAATACGTAGGCAGCCTCTCTCTGGGGTTCAATCACACCAAAATAAAAATCCAAAGTCCCCCAAAACGTGAAACTGGGCAAAAGTTATAATAGTTCGGCGATGATCCCGCCTGAATGGTTCCAAAGTATTAATTCAGTCAAAATCCTTTGTATCTGAACCCTGTTCAAGTCCTTCCGATCAATCGGTGAGAATGTTTAAGGACTGAAGAATACAATTGCTTAGATCTGATACAACAAAATGAGAGAAATGAAATGAGAGAGTCTTATTGGTGAAAACCCACACGGGCACCATGAGGCGATGGTAAGCAGAAAAATAAAAAATGAGAGAGTATTGTTAGTGAAAACTCGCAAAGAGCACTATAAGGCGATGTTGAGAAGAGAAATGAGAGAGGTTAGCTAGTGAAAACCTGCAAAGGGCCCCACTGATCGAAAAGAAGATCCTCATAGCTATCGGCATCGACAAAATCCTGGCAAGGTTTCTCGAATTTTGAAGCAAAAGTTGTGATGAATGTCTGAGAGTCGGACTGTTTACACAGATCAGGCATCCAGTCAAAAAGGCATGTCATGTTCCTTGAAGTACGCATGTACTCCAGATAAGTCCTTCTCTCCTTTCCCTGAAAGGGACACTTCTTGTTTTTAAACTCATTCTCCATTCCATTATTTGTTTTCTTTGAATCCCTTTCGGTCTAACACTATTCCCAAACTAAGATAAAGAAGGGATGGCAAGATTGATTTACATGGCTTTCATTTGACACGAGTCAATGTGCAAAAAGGGACCCATTCTTGTCATGGGCATCAAGTTGACCCCGACTAGCTACGGCGGCCGATACTCCGGAATTCAAAACTCTTGGGGCGCCTATAAAGGCAAATGAAGTTGAAAAGGTTGAGTCCCACGTGGCTAACCGTCTCGGCAAATAGTTGAAAAAGACAAGGTCCCCCAAATGCTCCGAAATTGAAGTTGGAAGAAAGAAGCCAGAAAAGAAAGGCCTACAAAGGCGATATAAAGTTGGAAGAGGTTAAGTCCTACGCGACTAGCCGTTGCAGCAAAGTTTCAGGAGCCAAAAGTTCCCCAATGTTCCGAAAAGAAAAAAAATCAGAAGGTAAAGGCCTACGAAGGCAAGATAAAGTCAAAAGGTTGAGTTCTACCGACCAATCATCATGACAAAGTCTGGAAAAGCCAGAGTTTCTCTAGAGACATAAATGCAATCGGTGTTCAGAAAGCAACTAGTTGCAGTTGAAAAGGCCGAAATCAAGTGATCAAAACAATCAAGGCCACAAAACCAACCACCGTTTCAAACTAACAATTATTTTTTGTTTGAAATTGAAACAAGTGCAATCCAGGCGACCGGACAAAAAGTGGGTGCAGCCAACAGAAATGAAACGCACAAGTGGTGAAACAGCTTTGCAACAAATAATCAATGCAAAAGGGAAGTTTCCCCCAAGTTCTTTCCTGCATCTTATCAGAAAATAATAAAAAAAAAAGACATAACAAAAGAAGAAAATCCCCAAAAAAGGATAGTTTAAAATTCCCAACATCAACCTGGTACTTTCCTAGCCGACATTAGGGCTCCAACCCCTGAGCTGAGCATTTTTCCTTTTAGCCAACATTAGGGCTCCAACCCCTGCGTTGAACGTTTTCCCTTTTAGCCAATATTAGGGCTCCAACCCTTGAGTTGAGCATTTTTCGTTTAGCCAATATTAGGGCTCCAACCCCTGAGTCGAGCGTTTTTCCTTTAGCCAACATTAGGGCTCCAACCCCTGAGTTGAGCGTTTTCCCTTTTAGACAACATTAGGGCTCCAACCCCTAAGTTGAGCCTTTTTCCTTTAGCCAACATTAGGGCTCCAACCCCTGAGTTGAGCGTTTTCCTTTTGCCAATATTAGGACTCCAATCCCTAAGTTGAGTTTTTACCTTTTGCGGACATTAGGGCTCCAATCCCTGAGTTGCGCCATTTAGAAACAGGGTTTCATTCCCTAATCCGTTCCATCATAGATAAATACAATTCTTGAAAATGAAAAAAAAAATAGAATGAGTTCAGACTTTGTCACAAATAACTCACGAAATTTTCCTAGTGAAAATTGGAGCAAAAAATTTCGTTCGTTTGTTTGTTTTTGTGCCTGAGAAGGTCTAACATTGAGGCACAGGGGTGCGAGACGACCGATGAAATGAGTCTCAATTCAGAATAAAGAAAAGAAGAAAAGAACAAAAAGAAGTGAATTCAAAATGCTGAAGTGGAGAAGGACGCGGACTGCTCAAAATTTGATCGAAGTCACAAGCTTCGCATGTCCCGCTTTGATCTAATGCTGAAGAAAGAACCAGCACCTATAGCTTGCGAGCATCAAGATTCAGATCGGAGTCTGCAGCAAGAACCAGTCAAGACTCAAGATCAAGCTTCAGAAGATTTATAGATAGGAATCTTGTAACTCATAGCTGATAGGTTTAGTTAGTCTTTTTCATTTTTGATTCTGATATAATAACGGGACCGCGGACCGGAACCTCAACGACACCTCGACCGGCTCTCAATCTCGGTACTCCATCACCTCATTCACTTCTGAACTACACGTGGCCTGATTCCTTTATAGCTAAGGATATGTAGGCAGCTCAGATACCAGGGCTCGGTCACATTCTCCTCTCTTCTTTCTTTTGGTCTCCTTAAATAAGGTTCGGGTCAAAAACCTATCTAGTCATTATTTGTCTAAAAACTCTTCGTGTTTCCAGTCAAAGAGGGGCAGCTATTGACATGTGAATTTTGACCCTCCCCGAAATTTTACCTATTTTAGCATGTAAATATTTAGTTTATGCCTAATATCGTCATTTCAACTAATTTTTACTATTTTACTTTATTTTATTACAAGAAAACAAAAATTACAAAAAAAATAGGTTTATTAATATTTTTTAGTCATTTTTAATCTTTAAAAAAATACAAAAATAGTACCCTATCTTTATTTTTATAATCTTGAAAACACAAAAAAAAATAGTTTTATGTTTTATAGTTTAGTTCAATTAATTAAAATTAGTTTTATATTTTTATATTATAATTGTACATAATTTTAGAAGAAGAAATTAGTTTTAGGTTGGTTTATCCCGTTTTTATAAATCTTATAGTCCATTTTTTTAGTTTTTGGCCTAAAATCCCTAGCTCATAATTCCTAGGCTTATACCTCTAACCTAGTCCCTACCCTATATAATACTACCTATGCCCTATTCCCAAATACTATATACCCCCTAAACATAGAATCAGCCGCATGCCCTCAAAAAAAAAAGGATCCCCCTCGCCCAAAACTTCTTCTCCGTTCAAAGAAGAGAGAGCAGCGGTGACACCAACCACTTTTTCATGGTCTCCTCTGAAGCTAACAACGACGACCACCTAAGAGACCTAAGTTGCTGAACCAAAAACAACGCCTGAAGCCATAAGTGGCGATCGAGAACCAGAGCCACACCACCTCAAACTCGCCGGAACACACACACACACGCAGAACTAAAGAAAGCTGTGGTTTCGATTTTGCTTCTGATTTTTGTTCTTCCAAAGCTTCTGCTTGAGTTTGTTCAATAGAAAGTTTCGACCTCTATTTCGATCTCGGCTCGTGGAGTTTGAGTGAGGTCGTTTTGGTTTTGAGCTTTGCGGTGCCGATCCGAGTTCCCGTCCATGGTTCGTCGTGTTCTCACAACTAATGTATTGATCCATTTGGAGGTTTGGTTCCTCATTTTTCATACTCTATTTGCTTAAAGTGTACTTCCGTCAACTTTGTTATTCACTGTTATATCATATATGGATGTTTGAGTTATTTGTAGTGCTTGAATGCTTTTATGAGCTTGTTGATAACTGAAATTGGCACCTTACTGTAGATCAGTAGAACTAGTTGAACTATGTTTATACAAGTTAGAATATAAAATGCATGCCTAGTTTTGTTTCCTATCTAAATTTGTGTTGTAAGGAATAGGTATCAAAACCAATATGATAGTAGGAAGAAAATACGTATGAAGAGATGAGCTTTTTTTTATAGAAAGGACGTCTAAAGAGTTGCCGAAAAACACATAGATTTACTAACAGTATACTCATGCTTGTTTACTGTTACGTGAGAAAACTTTCAGATTTCCACCGGTGTTGTTCGTGTTTCCCTCTTGATTGAATGAATAACATGGGGTGTTCTTTTATGTGTATTTGAACCTCGGATGGACGAAGTTATCATTGCCATGGATTTTAATCTGTTTGCTGGTAAGCTTATGTTGTTCATTTTTGTGATAGCGTGTTAAAATAAATATTTGGTGCAAGTTGCTAAATTAACTAATTTAGCTCAGGAAGTTTTGGATAGTCATTTTTATATCTAGCTCATTTTATTCCATAAATATTTTATTGAATGTGCTGTAAAGTTTAGTATGAAAAATGGGTCATGACTTTGTTCTGTTAATATGTCGAACATTTGGATGCTTAATTGGTTACGACAGTAATTTAGAATCGAGGTGTGTCATTAGTTGAATTTTCCATGGCTCTCGCAAGCTCTACTTTAGGCGCGCTATTCTAAAAATTACCTTCCTAAACTCGGGTGTGCATTTCATGTGACCCAAATCTAAATCCTAAAACGTTGAATAAAATGTGTTTCGGATTGCGGGTGCATTTCATGTGATGCGGTCCAAAGACATGTTTTAGACGACGTTAAATCTTCATTAAAATAAATAAAAGCGATTATGAAGTTAAAATTGTACCATAGGCTAAAACATGTATTAAAATAAGATATAAGCCAATTATGATTGTTTAAGCGACCGTGCTAGAACCACGAAATCCGGGGGTGCCTAACACCTTCCCCTGGGTTAACAGAATTCCTTATTCAGAATTTCTGGTTCGCAGACTTCATAAAGAAAGTCAAAATTTTCCTCGATTTGAGATTCAAAATAAACCGGTGACTTGGGACACCAAATAAACTATCCCAAGTGACAACTCTGATAAATAAATAATCTCAATTTGAATAATATCACTTAAATTGGAAAAACTCCCTTATACATTATCCTTCGGGGTAGGTGTGTAAAAAAGGAGGTGTGACATTGGTAAACGTTGTCGGTACCATCCAGGAAACCAAGTTCTACGTAATAGAGGGGGACATGTGATACAACGCCCTGTTCGGGAGATGATGGATCCACAACATGAGGGTTGTACCTTCAACCCTCCACTAGGTATTAAAATTTCCAATACTGGAGGGCATAAAGACAGTTTACGGGAACAACCCGTTGTGAAGGTGATGTTTGCAGTCAATGAAGTAATAACCATATCAACATTCTCATCAACAAAGTACTAAGGTTTGAAAGCGAAAAAGGGGGCCAAATAGTAATTATCGGTGCCAGCTTCGACCAATCGGACAAGCAATGGATTGACGAAGATGATGACTTTGGGGTTCCTCGATCTTTTATCGCCCCCGACGATTCCGACGCTACCAAGTCAATGGTCGAAGAACTGGAGCAGGTCGTGTTGATCGAACATCTTCTCGATCAGAAGGTATAACTGGGCACGAGGTAACTCCCGAGCTCAGGGAAAAGCTTATTAAATTTCTTATAGCTAATATGGATTGTTTTGCTTGGTCCTATCTCGATATGACAGGAATCCCACCGGAGATTACTACTCACAAACTGAGCTTGGACTCGAAGTTCCGCTCGATGAAAAAAAAAAGGGATCCTAGTCCGAGATTAAATATGCCTTAATAAAGGAAGAGGTAACTTAGCTCCTTAAAATAGGGTCCATCCGGGAACTCAAATACCCAGAATGGTTAGCGAACGTAGTCGTGGTTCCTAAGAAAGGGAACAAACTAAGAATGTGTGTAGATTATAAAGACCTAAATAAAAGCATGCCCCCAAAATTCTTTCCCTTTGTCTAACATCGATCGCATGATCGATGCCACGGCCGGCCATAACACTCTAAGTTTTTTCGATGCCTATTCCGGGTATAACCAAATATGGATGAACCTGGGCGACTAAGAAAAACTCATTTATCTCTAAATATGGCACGTACTACTATAACGTAATGCCATTTGGATTAAAAAATACCCATGCAACTTATCAACGACTAGTAAAACAAATGTTTGAAGAACAAATAAGAAAAACCCATGGAAGTTTATATTGAAAATATACTAGTTAAGTCCCTGCGAGCAGAGGACCATTTAAAGCATTTGCAGGAAACCTTCAGTATACTAAACAAATACAACATGAAGCTGAATCAAGAAAATGTGCATTTAGGATTGGGTCCGGCAAGTTTCTCAGATTCATGGTGTCGAATCGGGGAATCGAGATCAACCCGATAATATCAAAGCTATCGAGTATATCACGGTAGTGGATAATGTGAAGGTTGTACAAAGGCTAACCGGACGCATTGCAACCATGGGTCGATTCATCTTGTGATCGTTTGATAGAAGTCATCGATTCTTCTCGTTGCTGAAAAAGAAAAACAACTTCACATGGATCCAAGAATGTCAATGAGCTTTAGAGGAACTTAAGCGATACTTATCGAGCCCATCATTGCTTCACACTTTGAGGGCAGATGAATGACTATATTTTTAACTAGCGGTATCGGAAGTAGCGGTAAGTGGAGTCCTAGTTCGAGAAGAACAAGGTACGCAATTTCCGATTTATTGTGTCAGTAGGACCTTAGGTGAGGCCAAAACTAGATACCTTCACCTAGAAAAATTGGCACTCACCTTTCTAAGTGCCTCTAGGAAACTGAAATCATATTTTCAGTGTCATCCTATATGTGTTGTGACAACCTACTCTTTACCAAATATAATGCATAAAACCAAACTCTCGGGATTATCAACGGGTACGATATCAAGTCTCAACCCCGAACAACCATTAAATCCCAAATTTTGGCAGACTTCATAGCCGACTTTACACCGGCCCTAATACCCAAAGTTGAAAGGGAGTTTTTGGCAAACTCGGAAACATCTTGGGGAATCTGGACCCTCATTACGAATGGTGCCTCGAACATAAAAGGGTCTGGACTTGACATCGCACTAAAGCCTCCCACAGGCAATATAGTTAGACAATCTATTAGAAATATAAAATTAACTAACAATGAAGCTAAGTATGAGGCCATGATTGCAGGTCTCAAACAGCCAAAGGCTTGGGAGTGGAGGTGATGGAGGCTAAATATGACTCCCTCTTGGTGGTAAACGAAGTAAATCGAACATTCGAGTTCAGGGATGAACGAATGCAAAGGTACTTGGACATGCTACTGGCAACGTTGCATCATTTCAAAGAATGGACTTTGCAGCACGTGCCCTGAGATAAAAATAGTAAAGCTGATGCCCTCACAAACTTAGGGTCATCGATCGAAGACAACGAGTTCAACTCGGGGGCGGTCGTACAACTTATGAGATCGGTAGTAGAAGAAGGTCACGTCAAAATAATCTCCAAAAGCTTGACTTGGGATTGGAGAGATAAATATATTAAATATTTGATAACCGGGAAACTTCCCTCAGATCTAAAGAAATCGAGGGCCCTGTGCATAAAGGCAGCCCGAAGATGGAACCTTACTCAGGAGGACATTCGACTATTCGCTAGCAATATATCTGGGACCGGGAGATACCAAATATGTTTTGAGGGAAGTTCGTGAAGGCACATGGGGGAACCACTCAAGTGCCAAATCATTGGTTCGAAAGGTAATTATAGCCGGATATTACTGGGTAGATATGAAAAAAGATGCGAAGGAGTTTGTGATAAAATGTGATAAATTTCAAATCCATGCTCTGACGATTCATCAACCAGGGGAGCTGCTGCATTCGGTTTTATCGCCATGGCCACTCATGAAGTGGTGGATGGACATCGGCCCTCTTCTATCGACGTCGGGTAAGGATGAATTTTATTTGTTTATGACTGACTATTTCTCTAAATGGGTTGAAGCACAAGCATGCCAGAAGATTAAAGAGAAGGAAGTCATCGACTTCATTTGGGACCACGTCATGTGTCGATTCGTAATACCATCCAAAATTGCATGTGACAACGAAAAATGTTTTATTGGCAGCAAGGTGACCAAATTTCTTGAAGACCCGAGATCAAAATGATCTTATCAACACCTTATCACCCTAGTGAGAATGGACAAGCTGAATCGACCAACAAAACCATAATCCAAAACCTCAAGAAAAGGTTGGCCGATGATAAGTAGGGATTTTGGCCGCTTATTTACTCTCTTTTACTTGCATTTTAGCTCAAAAATGCTTAAAGGTATTCCCAAAAATTAACAAAATGTGCTTACTTGCAGGAATGTTGGGAAACGAGCCAAAGAAGTCAAAATCAACTCATAAAGGAGTCAAAAGTGAACAAGAACCAAAATAAGGCAAAAAGGCTCGCAAGAGAGAGATTCAAATAGTAGTGTTTTGGCCAGCTCAAGGAGGGCGGACCGCACTGAAATTGTGTGGCCACACTCATTATTATGCGGTCCACAGGTTTGAAGAATCAGAGAGTTGTTTCAAGTCCAAAAGCAGAGAGTGGCGACCGCATCACTTTTGTTCGGTCACATAATCAGAAGTGCGGTCGCACTCATTTTCATACGGACAGCAGAAGCCCTGAAGTTCCAAGCCCAAGTTTCCAAGAATGCGGAGCGAACAATAATTATGCAGCCACAGAAGCCCATTATGCGGACCGCACCAGAATTATGTGGCCGTACAACCTTCGCAGGGGCATTTCTGTCAGATATTTTCAGCTTAGTATAAATAGAACTTTTTGTCATTTTTAGGTCAAGTTTAGTTTGCAGAGGTGCACCTAAGCTGTTTTCTTTACTTCTTTGAGTAATTTTGTACTAGATTAACTTCTAAACAATAGATTTTCTTTGTCTAATCAATTATAATGTATTTTTTTTAATTTCTTCTTGTATTTCTTTATTTTTCATGAGTTGCTAAACTATTAGCTTGGGTTATGGCTCAATCCTAGTGTGGGTACTTAATGGGTATTTAATTTTAGGAACCTTTTGTGATTGGGTTAGTGATATTTAGCCTTGTTTATGCTTGAATTCTAGAATTAATGGTTGCAAATATTGATTCATGCCTATTTGACCTAGTCTTTACTTGAGAAAGAGAGACTAAGTTTAGGAAAACTTGACTAACAAGGAAGTGAGGTGAACTCAAGAAATTGATAGCCCCAATTAAAGGGTCAAATATAGAGATAGTAAGACCCGACTTGAGCATATATCACTTGATTTTGTGCAATACCCATTTGGGCTTGAAAAAGACAAATTGGGCATAATCACTCAAACTACCGAGAGGTATAGAGTGAGCAATTGTGTGTGATTGCTATATTACAATCCCGATTAATCAAACTTTCCCTATACTTTACAACCCGTTAGGTAGCCATCTAGGTAGAAGTCACGGCCCTAGATTCTTTATCATTTAAAAAACAGCCAAAATCAAAAACATTGTCTTCTAGTTTATTATTTGCAATCATTAGTTAAAAGTAGAAACAGAAACAACCAACAAGAATGTGGAAGTGCAAATTGAGGCACATTATACAATTACACTAGGTATATACCTAATCCCAATTCTAACTCCCTGAGGAATCGACCCCGACTCGCATTGGGTCTTATTATTGCTTCGACCACCTCATTACCTACAATTGTGGTGTGAGTTTGGGCGAGATCAACCAACTCTAAGGGGAAATGGAGAGAGATCCTGCCCGAAGTTCTTTGACCGTATCTCACAACTTCGAAGTCTAGTACCGCGGCCACCCTATTCTCATTGATTTATGGAGTTGAAGCTTTAATACTGGTCGAAGTCGGGGAGCCGAGCATCAGATTTCGATATGAGATGAAGGAATAGAATGATGAGGCCATGAATACAAGCCTGGAGCTATTAGATGAACGGCGTGAAACTGCCTTTGTTCGATTGGCTTCCTAGAATCAACGGATCAAAAGGTATTACAATCGAAGGGCCAACCTTTGATATTTTAATATCGGGGACTTGGTATTGAGGAAGGTCACATTAATCACCCGAAATTGAAATGAAGGAAAATTGTGTCCGAACTGGGAAGGGTCTTACCATATTCTCGAGATCACAGTGAAAGGGTCCTATAAGCTTGGAACGATGGACAAAGAATAGCTATCGAACAATTGGAATGTAACTCATCTCAAGTGATATTACTGTTGAGGCACAACCCTATTTCAATTATTTCTATTTTTTGACTAACACTTTCAGGTTATCGACAAGGAGCGGCACGAAGCCTTTAGTTCTGAAAGCACGCGTTGCACTCTTTTTCCCTTGAATAATTTTTGTCCCAATTGGGTTTTTTGGCAAGGTTTTTAACGAGGCAACAGTGGATCGTGCTAACTTAGAATATAAGGCCGATCACGAATCGATGTCAAAGATATCACTAACAGTATCCGGGGTTCCTCTACAATCAACCTCGAATACTGGGGGCATTGCCCTTTGATGTCAACTTTGTTGCGAGGAAATTACTTCATAATAGCGGGGTCTTGATAGGTAAGATTTGTAAGGGACAAATGGTCAAACGTACTGTGCCCAAAATAGGTTGCTCGGGCCCTGGCACAAAACATATATGCATATGTAATTATTTTTCACAAGAATAAAAAGAAGCATTTTTCCTTGCAATTATCTCATGTCTTAGAAAAAGTTTTTCTACTTTACAATTCCCTACTTTCTATCTACCATGGAAACAAGCTCAAGGGCCGATCATAATTAGAGTTAGGATAATCACCCCCACACTCGGGGACTTCCATTCGAAAATAAACTCACATATCGAACTATTGAGCATCGAGGGCATAATATCTTTTAGGCAACCCTCGAATTTTAAAGGCCACGGCCATACCCACTCGGGGATTGTTGTCTTAGGCAAGCCTAGATAACTCGGGAAAGCAAGCTCATCGGGCCACGCCCGAACGAAAAAGCCTACGGCCAGTTTAACACGGTTCGGAGACGTCCGAAATCCGTAAATGAAATAGGCCATCGAAAAAGAAAAAATCTTTCACAACTGGTTCTAAAGGCTAGCCTCCGTAGAATCTTAAACTTAAGATATTTTTGGGATAAAACTTTGATAACATTGAAACCCGATAACTCCTTAACCCAAAGGTAATAAAGATAAGGTTTTGTTCGAACCCTCGAACACAACCTTATTATTTCATGCTAAGGCATTCCAACCTTTGTGAATACGAATGATAAAGCAAAGGAAAAAAATAGTCGAAAAGGGTAGAAAGCCATATATATATATATATATATATATATATATATATATATATATATATATATATATATATATATATATATATATAGAGAGAGAGAG
>MU745262.1:0-13225 GCA_026770625.1 Nicotiana glauca
TAAAGGCCACAGGCGTACTGGTACGGTGTGGTCCGAAATACATTTTCACGGCGTTGCAATTCTTTGTTAAAATAAATAATAATATTAAAAGCGGTTAAAAGTTAAAATTTGCACATAAGTTAACATGTGTTAAAATCAGATAATTAAGCCAAATATAACAGTTGAGCGACCGTGCTAGAACCACGGAACTCGGGAATGCCTAACACCTTCTCCCGGGTTAACAGAATTCCTTANCAAAAGGAGGTGTGACAGTCAGTACACTTGAATTGTACTGGTATGTATGAACAAACTTGCTCCAAGTAAACTCAAGACATATACAAGTAGGTAACAATAATAGAAACAACAATCAAATGCACAAGAGAGGAACAATCAAGCCAAACAAGTTTTCGATCCCTCCTGTTTTCCACCTTCCACAGTTCCACACCAAGGATTCACAATTTACTCAAATGTTTATTTCAATAGTGATTTCGATCACTTTTCCACCCTTATTACCTCGTCCGCCCTTATTACCTCGTCCACCCTTATCACTACAACCCGCACCTTATAACTTCGTGTTACGGCGCGCAACCCGATCCCACCGTATAGTCACAATCCACAAACAACACAATAACAATCAACAATTCACAAGGATCAACAACAACACTTTTTAAGAAGTAACAACAACCATTTACAAGTATTACCATAACCTTTCAATACTATTTTCCTTCACATCCGACAACTCACATGTGCTTTACATTACAACGACAATTGCCCACAATAAGCCATAGATGTGGTTATCACAGTTATTCCAATTGCATCATTCACGATTTCCTTTCATCATTTGTTTCTCAACTCTTGCCACAACACTAAATCAAACAAATCACAAGAATTCCATAACAATCACAATAATTTTCATGAATAAGCCACGTAGATGTCACATATCAAACATTCGTACACCAAATGAGGCGATTCTACAAAGATCAAAGTTAGCCATACATACCTGGAGCTGAGTTCCTTTCTAATTTCTACTTGCAATTCACCAAAAATCTAGTAACGTCAATATAGTGCACAAATTAATACACATAACTTAGAATTAAAGTTCATAATTGCTACTTAAACTTATTTAGGTTATTAACCCCTTCCTTGCACAAGTCTTCACTCCCACCTAATTACTCCTACTAGATTTTAGGTTTTAATAGACATGCATGTATGATTTCAACCATTATTTTCAAGGACCAATGCATGAGACTCCCCCCCCCCCTTCCTAGTTTAAACCAGAAATTCAATGAGAAGGGTTAGGGATTTTACCTGTAAGAAAAGGGGTATGAAGATAAGCTTGAAATTTCCCGACCCGGATGGTTTTGAAGAACCAAATTTTGGAGAAGATGACTTTCTCTCTCAAGACCCTTTCTTCCATCTCTCTTATTTTGCTCAGAAAGATCATTAAAATAAGGGGTTAGAGTGCTTTATTAAAAAGGGGTCGAGTTTTAAAATTTAGAAAAATAGGAGCCCGAGCAAGATCTGCGATCGCAGAATTGAAATGCGGTCCGCAAATTGGACCGCAGAAATACACCCAAAACTCTGAAGGGTCTGCTTGGTTATGCGACAGGAATGCGGTCTGCATTCTTGTTATGCGGTCGCATTTTGCACCGCAGATTGACCTCCACAAATCGTTGAGGAATTTATGCGACGATTATGCGGTCCGTATATTGATTATGCAATCGCATAATAGACCGCATTCTCAACTTTAATTTCGACTGACTCACTGGTTAACTCTGCGGCAGAAATGCGGTCCGCATACCTGATCTGCGACCGCATTCTGGACCGCATAATGGGAATTTTCTGGAAAAATTTCGATTCTTGATTTTTAAGTGCGAAGAACTCTACACATTCCTAACACATATTCGAACCTTGGCACTACGAGCTACTAGGTTTTGAGCACGAGAATGTTACGGGGCCTTACAAAAAATACCTTTGTATTCAGATGAACCAATACTGATGAACCAGGTTCTTCATTTAGAATTCACTTGACCATGCCTCAATTTACTACAATAGAGAAAATTTTGTAAGAGATCAGTGAGCCATATTAACACATGTCATAGGAGTATACTATTTATAGTATGAAACTGAGTAAATCTAGATATTTACACAAGTTCAGATTTCCTAGCCAATTTTTTTTTCAATTTTTCAATTTTCAATTTTTTTTAATTGAGCATTCTGAGCTGGTCCTATTAGGTGATCTTAATCATCCCTTAATTCCAACATGTTCCTTTCAAAGCTTTCTCTACTCAATGCTTTAGTAAAGATGTCTGTAATTTATTTATTAGTAGTACAGAATTCTATGGTAATCAATGCTTTCTCATAGTTATCTCTTAAGAAGTGATGTCTAACATCGATGTGCTTAGTCCTCTTGTAATGAATAGGGTTCTTTGTCATACTTATAGCACTAGTGTTATCACAGAAGATAGGAATGCAACCAACTTCAATGCCCAAATCTATCAGCTGATGTTTGATCCACAGTAATTGAGCACAACAAGAGGCAACAACAACATATTCAGCCTCAGCAGTGGATAAGGCCACTGAATTCTACGTTTTAGTGGCCCATGATACAATACATGAACCAAGAAAATGAGCCATACCTGAGGTGCTCTTCCTATCCACAAGGAAACCTGTATAGTCAGCATCAACATACCCTGCTAGATTAAAATTACTAACTTTAGGGTACCAAAGACAAAGATCAGTAGTGCCTTTCAAATATCTCAGTATCCTGTTGACAGCAGTCAAGTGAGATTCCTTAGAATTTTCCTGAAAACAAGCACAAAGCCCTACACTAAAAACTATGTCAGGTCTGCTAGCAGTAAGATACAAAAGTGAACCAATCATACCCCTATACAACTTTTGATCAACAGATGAACTAGATTCATATATGTCTAATTTAGTAGTTGTTGCAATGGGTGTGTCTATTTCCTTTGATTCATCCATTTTAAACTTTTTAATCAACTTTTTTGCATATTTTTGCTAATGGATCATGGTTCCGTTTGGGTTTTATTTGATCTGTAAGCCTAATAAAAAGTTAAGCTCATCCATCATACTCATTTAAAACCCACTCCCCATTAATTTGGCAAAATCCTTACTTAGTTTGTCAGTGGTTGCCCCAAAAATTATGTGATCAACATATATTTGGACTACAAGAAGATCCTTACCTTTTTCCCTCAGGAATAGAGTACTATCAATTTTACCTCTTTTGTAGCCATGTTCATGCAGGAATTTGGAAAGTCATTCATACCATGATCTAGGGGCCTGCTTGAGTCCATAGAGAGCCTTGTCTAATTTGTACATATGTTCCAGACACTCTTTGTTCTCAAACCCTGGAGGTTTTTTGACAAACACTTCTTCTTTTAGGTAACCATTCAGGAAGGCACTTTTGACATCCATCTGATGAAGAGTGAATTCCATGTATGTTACAAAGGCTATGAGGAGTCTTATTGCTTCCAGTCTTGCATCTGGAGCAAAGGTCTCATCATAATCTATGCCCTCCTCTTGGCTATAACCTTGGACTACCAGTCTTGCCTTGTTCCTTGTAACTGTTCCATCTTTATCAAGCTTGTTTCTGAAGACTCATTTAGTGCCAATTACTGATCTATCCTTAGTTCTTGGAATTAGATGCCAAACTTGACTTCCCTCAAAATGATTGAGTTCATCTTGCATTTCATTTACCCAATCTACATCCTTCAAAGCCTCACCAACATTTTTAGGTTCAATAAGAGATAGGAAAGCATCAAAAGCACACAGATTCTTTAATTGTGATCTAGTTTTAACTCCAGATGTTGGATCATTGATTATGTTCTCAATGGGATGAGAACTTAGATACTTGTGAGGTTTTACAACCAACTGATTTATGCTTGATGTTTCCCCCATGTTCTGTTACTGAGGAACAGGGTCATGAACAGGTTCCTTTGGGGGATTGGTTTCAGTTCTTCTTTGTTCAGTTCCCCCTATCAGGTTGCCCTGGATGGAAGAACATGTTCCATTACTTGTTCTTTCTTTTGGTGCATCTTTAGCTTGAACCGAGACTTCACTCAATTCTTTTACAAGCCCATTAGCTTCATCTTCATGTTCCTGTCTCTCAGAAAGAATGTTAGTTTCATCAAAAACTACATGTACACTTTCTTCTACACACAAAGTTCTTTTGTTGTACACTTTATAAGCTTTACTATGTGAAGAACATCCCAAGAATACTCCCTCATCACTTCTGGGATCAAACTTACCTAGGGAGTCCTTTCCATTATTGTGCATAAAGCACTTGCATCCAAATGCCCTAAGATGGGGTATATTTGATTTTCTCCCTTTAAGTAATTCATAAGGAGTCTTCTCTACAAGAGGTCTAGTCATGCATCTATTAATGATGTAACATGCAGTATTTACAGCCTCTGCCCAAAAGTTATGAGGCAGTTTACTAGAAAGAAGCACAGTCCTAGCTATATCTTCAAGATTCCTATTCATTCTTTCAACTACTCCATTTTGTTGAGGAGTCCTAGGGGCAGAAAAATTATGATCTACAGCTCATCACATCAGCAAACTTAGCATTTTCAAATTCAGTTCCATGATCAGACCTGATTGATGCAAGTTCATCACCTAGTTATTTTTGAGTTTTTCTAACAAAGGCAGTGAACATGTCAAATGCTCCATCCTTAGATGGTAAAAACAATACCCAGGTAAACCTAGAATAATTATCCACAAGTACCATCACATATTTCTTACCACCTTTGCTCATTATTCTCATTGGACCACATAGATCCATATGAACTATCTCTATCATCCTGGTTGTGCTTACCATTTTCTTGCTTTTAAAAGATGATCTTACCTACTTCCCCCTTACACAAGCCTCACAAACTTTGTCTTCCTTGAACTTGATGTTAGGTAACCCTATCAGCAGGTCCTTGGAGACTAATTTGTTGAGTTGATTCAGACTTGCATGAGGAGAGAGAGAGGGTGGCCTAAGAAGTATTGGAGAGAGGTGATCAGACAGGACATGGTGAGGCTTCAGATTACTGAGGACATAGCCCTAGACAGGAAGTTGTGGAGATCGAGCATTAAGGTTGTAGGTTAGAAGGTAGTTGAGGATATCTCTATGACGTCGCAGAGTAAGGCTAGTCTTTTAGGACTTGATCTTTGACTATTAGTGTTTTATGTTGAGTCCACACTACTTTTTCATTCCTCTTTGATGTGCTTTATCTACTGGTTATTATTTTGTTTTTCACTTATTTTCTGGTTCTAGTGACGCTGTTCTTTGTTCTATGGTTTCTACTGAAGGTACTGATAGATTGCCTCTTTTTGTCTTCTTTTGTCTTCTTGAGTTGAGGGTCTTTCGGAAATAGCCTCTCTAGCCTCGCGGGGTAGGGGTAAGGTCTGCGTACACACTACCCTCCCTAGACCCTACTAGTGAAATTTTATCGGGTCATTGTTATTGTTGTTATTGTTGATTCAGACTTGCATGACCAAGTCTTTTGTGCCACAGGAGGGGATCATTGTCTAACACACTCAAGCAAGTGAGTTCATTTTCTGAAATACTGGAAAAATCTACAATGTAAATATTGTTAACTCTTTTTCCCTGCAAAACAATCTTGTCAGTGGTAAAATTAATCACAAAGCATTTGGTAGAGGTAAATGCTACAAGGTTACCTCTGTCATACAGTTATGATACACTAATTAGGCTATATTTCAAGCCATCTATCAAGTAGACATTCTCAATGGAATGTGAGTATGTCTTACCTACCTTTCCAACCCCAATAATCTCATCTTTCTTCCCATTTTCAAAGGAGACATTACCTCCTTTTAAGTCCTCAAGTTAAAGGAACAGGTTCTTTCTTCCAGTCATATGTTTGGAGCAGCCACTATTCATGTGCCATATTTGGCTACTTCCCGTCACTTGGACCTGCAAAAAGAAATTAGGGGTTAGCCTTAGGAACCCAAACTAGTTTGGGTCCCTTTCTATAGGCAAAGGGGTAAATTAAATTCCTTTTGGCCCATCCAAGCATCCTATTTTTTTCTTGAACAAAGGTTTTGTTCTTTTTACTGGCCTTTTCTTTTTCATTACATTCACTTTTGTAATGATCAGTCTTGCCACAGTGTGTGCAGATTTTGTTTTCAGGAAGAGTGATATACTTGCTTTTGGGATCTCACTTAGGTGCTTGGGTCTCATAGCCAAGTCCTCTCTTGTTTCTACAGTGGTGTTCTTGTAGGCAGGATAGTGCATTAGAAGCCTTATTCCATTTGCAAGTTATGTCTAGTTAATGTTTTACCTTCCCTACGTCTTCTTTTAAGAATCTTATTTGTTCATCTTTATTGCACAGATCATCCTTCATTTTTCCTAGATTTTCTTCCAACGTGATATGTGTGTGATCAGCTTTCTTCTTACCTGTTCCTAATTTTCAAATCTAAGTTCTAAGACACTGGTGTCAAGTTCAAGAACCTAGTTCTTCAACTCAATATTTTTACTGTCACACTCATTAGCCCAAGATTCTAGATTTTTTCACTTGGATTTTAGATCACACACTCCCTAGACATCTGTTCCCTCTCATTGTTTATTACCTCAGACTCATCGATGAAGTCCAGCAATAATTCAGATAACCTTTCTTTAGACAAAAATTTAATCTTGTCTTTGAGATTAATCACATGTACCTCTTGTTCATCATCTGATTCTCCAATTGCCATAAGTTCTTGTTCATCTTCAGCTTCATCTTCTGAATCCTCATATGATGTTTCTCCCCAAGCAGCAACCATAGCCTTTGTTGATCCTTTGTTCCTTTTGGGTTGAATTTTTTCCTTCTTTCTGTTCCTTCATTCAACCCTTTCCTTCTACCATTCAATTTCCCACTGAGGACAATTCTTGATCATGTCGTCAATCTTGCCACATTTGTAGCAGCCCTCGTTGGTCTATTTCTCATGAGCCCTTTATTTGTTAAAGGTAGTACTTCTTGAAGAACTCTTTCCTCTCATCAGGGACATTTTGAAATCCCTTGTGATCATGGCCATTTCATCATCCTCTAGATCTGCACCTTTAGCTATTTTGAGAGCCAAACTCCTTTCCTTATTGGGTGCATCCATTTTCATGATTTGCCTTCTAAGCTAATAGGCAGTGAGATTTCCAATCAGTTCATCCAACTTGGGAGTAGCAATGTTCTTTGATTCCTGGATAGGAGTGATTTTTCTTTCTTAAGTTACTGGTAAGACCCTTGTCAAGATTTTCTCGACCTTGTCTTCTTCAAGGATAATTCTCCCAAGAGATTTAAGTTCATTTGTTAGTGTTGTGAACCTTGTGTACATCTCCTGGATAGTTTCTCCTTCCTTCATAGTGAAATTCTCATATTGAGAATATAGCAGTGTTCCTCTTGATCTCTTTACTTGAGGAGTTCCTTCATGAGCCACTTGTAAAGTGTCCCATATCTCCTTAGCAGTGGTATAACTTTGAATCCTGCTGTACTCGTCTAGACCTAGTCCACACACAAGCCATTTCTTGGCCTTGGCATTCTTTTCCCATTTATTCAAATCTTCAGCAGTGCAGTCAGCTCTTGTCTTTGGCACATCCACTCCTTCAGCATTCTTCTTTGTGCCGAACCCCCTTTTTCTCGCGAAATTGGGTTTATGACATTTGGGAGGACAACTCGTTCCCGTTTGGGAATTAGGTTTTTTTGGAATTAAAGAGTCGCCACCTAATGATTTAAGTGCATTAAGACACTAAAAAGGGTTTGATTTGGATAACCAGAGATAGGGTAAGGGCTTGAAGTTATTCCAAGGGGGAGGTGTTAGGCACCCCTCAGAATCCACTAGTGTGGTTCCCAGCCAAGCTATTGTTGTGCCTTAAGTGCAAATAATACATAGGCAAGTAAGAGTTCAAATAAGAGGGGATTTTTCACATAAAGGTTAGAAAACAAAGTTGGAAAGAATTAAAGAGAGTTGATTTTTCTTAGAAGAAACATTTTAAAAGATTTAAAAGGAACAAAGAACAAAAGGAAGGGGGTCCTAGGTTTATTAATAATATAGATCACCCCACACAACATTCGATAATCACTCCTCAGTGAGGGACGACGCGTGATGTTATCGCGTGGTCATCATATCCATATCTACCCTTTCCCACCCCTTTAAGGTATTAAAGCACGAAATGGTCTCGTTCACTTATTGCATGTTATTACCCGCCCCAATCCTATCAATCCCGGAGGTATTTGGGACTACTAATCCAAAAGGGAGGAGATGTTGGGCTTATTTTTGGTTTCAAAAGGTAAAAAATACTAAGGCAACAAACAAAACACATATAGCAAGTTTGGTGAAGCATATAAACAAATAAAAAGGCTCAGACAGACCTCCTTTAAACTAAAGAATAGCACATAATGTATCATGACTTGCATGTATTGTTTAAGGTCTAATTAAAACTTAAAGATTTGAGGCAGACTGATTTATTACATAGTTCAGACAAGAAGCCCGAATCAGGCCTGCCTGCTGGTTGTAGGTAATAAAAAATATGATTCAGTTTATAAGACGTATCCTAGGGCTTGCCTAAGTGTTGGATGAGGGTATTATAGGCATGATATCTACAGTTTTAGAGACAAGGATTCGAGCTGATTACATACTGATTGTCAGTTATTAAAGAAGGGCGAGTTTTAGCAAAAAGATCATAAGCTCTACAGCTAGTAATACATTATTATTGCTGATTTTAGACTTATGAACGAGTGAGGTAATTCAGATTTGATTAAATCTTATAGGCATGCTTTCTATGCATTTGTCGACTTTAGAACACATTTATAGACATAGTAAAAATGCAGAAACCCTATAGGCATGACATCTAAATGCTGGATTTTATATGAACATGACATCTGATTGCATTTGGTTATTAAGACCTATAAACATGTTTGCCTAGTGAGAAGTGGATATGCAAGAATTAGAAAGGACTTATAAGCATATTTTCTACATGCATGTGTATCCTATAGACATGGTATCTATATATGAGAATGCAGAAATCCTATAGACATATTATCTACATATGAGGATGCTGAAATTAGAAATTCCTCTAGGCAGGTTATCTACATGTGGGGGTGCAGAAACCCTATAGACATGTTATCTACATATGAGAATGCTGAAATTAGAAATCCTATAGACATATTATCTACATATGAGAATGCTAGAATTAGAAATTCCTTTAGGCGGGTTTCTACATGTAGGAATGCAGAAATTCCTATAGATATGATATCTACCCCTTTTGCATACATGGTTACTCCTCCCTTTTCACTAGCCATCCCCGAGAGTTTTATTACAAAGTTATTACAGCCCAAAGAAGTAAAGTAAAGAAAATACATCAGAAATTCAAAGTACAACCAAGGAGAGCCTGATTCAGACTTCCTGACTGAAGTATGAAGTAAACCAACCCCAAGAGATCAGATTGCAAAGCCTTTCTCCCATTTGGGGTGTGTCAAAGTTCCCTAAGAGTCTCACATGAACTTCGGGCAGTGCTTACACCCCAAATACATTACCAGATTAAGACATAGTGCAGTGTGGAAAGGCCAACACTCAAGTGTCCAAGTTCAGAGAGAACTCAAGGTCCCAAGGCAAGTCTCGGAAGAGGGGGGCAGAACTTAGGAACTAAGAGAGAGTGTAAGTGTAGAAGTGGAATTCTGAAAGGGGAAAGGAAGAGGGAAGCAATTCACATTAATACACATAGGGGATAGGGAATGGGGGAATTTGCAAGAGCAAAAGAAAAGCAGGCTGAAGGGCACACCCAGCAATGGGATATGCTGGCACACCCTCCAGCCTGTTTATATAGAGGTTAAGACTCTATTGGTTCAAACTTAACTCATGGGCAACAACTCACGTTGGCATGCCTTAAGTCACAACTCACAAACACATAGGGGTAATAGGGTAGGGGAGCAAGGATTTACAACAAAAACAGGCAGAAAGATGTGAGCATACTTAATTTAAATGTTGAACTTTACATAAACAGTAAAGTAGACATGGATACAAAAGCTGTAAATAAACATATTGTGATGATGCTGAAGCTTAAATTAGGACATACCAGTTTCAAAGAAACCAGTGCAGACAAGAAGAGAGAGTAATATTATGTGTAAGTAAGATTTAAGAAGGATTGTGAAGTGTGTAGTGAAGGATTGTTAATCGTGTGTTTGTGAAAAAGGGGCGTGCTTTTTATAGTGTAAAAATCAGGCAGAAATAAGGTAAGAAAATAGTTGAAGAACTGATTGTAAATCAATTACACAACACTCCCTTTAATTAAGGGATTCAGATTCAAACGGGTGAAAACCAATTAAGGAAAGAAATTGAATAAACACTTTGTGCAAAGCATGTAATTTGTCACGACCGCACCCCGGTCGTGATGGCACCCAACACAATGCTAGGAAAGCCCGACCAATTCAACACTCTAAATCCCTCATATAGAGTTCATTACAAATTAACAAGGTTTAAATACCAACTTAACATGATTATAATTCTGTAACAGTAGATAAAATGTGCAGAAATCAAGAAATATCGCTACAAATTCCACTGATCTGGTGTCACAAGTCAAGAGCCTCTAATACAAGTCTGAGGAACAGCCTAAACAAAAGATAATCTATAATGCTGAAAGTAAAGAGGATAGAGGGAGAAATTGGGTCTGCAGACGCCATGCAGCTACCTCGATGACTCTGGTGAGATCTAAATAGCAGGAATAGCTCAAACTACGCCTCCGGAATACCCGTATCTGCACGCATGATGCAGGGAGTAAAGTGAGTACTCCAACTCAATGAGTAATAGCAATAAATAATGACTGACGGAAAGAAATCTCGTAAAAAGGCACTAAGCAATTCTATATCAAAGCAGTAAGAACATTCAAACAGCAACTAATGAAGAAGTCAGGTAAAAATCCTTTAAGCCAGTTCTTAACTCGTTTATTCCTCACAATAACCGAAATCATAATTATACCACTGCGGCGGGCAGCTCGATCCATATAGCATACCGCTGCAGCATGCAGCCCGATCCATATATATATACTGCTATGGGGTGCAGCCCGATCCAATAATAATATTCAATTACACTCACTAGGGGTGTGCAGACTCCGGAGGGGCTCCTACAGCCCAAGCGCTATACTACTGCGGCGTGCAGTCCGATCCATATAAATATATTACTGCTGCATCCAACCCGATCCAATAATATACTGTTGCGACGTGCAACCCGATCCATATATATACACTGTTGCAGCGTGCAGCCCGATCCATAACATATCAAATACCCTCACTATGGGGTTCCCAACCCCTCTCAGTCAATATAAACTTAGATTCTTGAGGCATACTAAGATAAGATAGGGATTTCCAGCCCACAAATTATTCTCATTTTGATTCGTCAATATCTAAAGTCGGTTCATATTATATTAAACAGTTAGACACATGACTGAGGGTATGATTTAACGAGTAAAGTGAGTTCAATCATGTACAATTACCCCTAAGGGTTCTACAGGTCGGCAAAAGGCCCCAAACATGGCAACTAGCCCAGAATACAATGATGTTAACTAAGGCTCAGTCAAAATACAGTAGAATCATCAATCGGGATGGACCAAGTCCGAATCCCCAGCAGTAATGGACCTCACGGTCATCATGTAGCGTGTGTCTCACCTCAACATAGCACGACGTTGTGCAAATCCGGGTTTTCAAACCCTCAGAACATCATTTATAACCATTACTCACCTCAAGCCGGCCAAAGTCCTAGTTCGTTATACCCTTGCCTCGCAAATCAACCTCCTCGAGCGTCGAATCTGATCAAAAACACAATGAATATGTTACAATAGGCTAAGGGAACATAACCCAATCGAAAAGACTCGAAAAATATCGAAAATCATGAAATTTGCAAAATTCGAGCCCTGGGACCACTTCTCAAAAAATCAAAAAATTAATATCACCGGATTCCTTATCTCACCACGAGTCTATACATATCAAAATTACCAAAATCGGAGTCCAATTGGCCCCTCAAACTCCACTTTGAAATACCAAATTTCCAAGACCTAACTTTACCCTCTTTTGATGAATTTCCACAAATTTCTAAGCTAATTCTACCATTAAATTATGTATTTAGGCCAAGGAACTCACCTCCAATCACACCTAGTCGAAATCCCCTTCAATTTCTGTCCAATAGCTCTCAAGGTTGCTTAAAAATGGTGGAAATAAGACTTGGTTCGCGGATGAAATGTTTCAAAACCCTTTTGCCCAGGTCCCTTTTTCCTCTATGCGATCGTAGCCCCAGGCTTGCGAATGCAATGCACAAAAATTCCAGCTCCAAATTTAACACTATGTGATCGCATACAGACCCCTGCGATCGCGATGCACAAGATTTATAAGCTATGTGATCGCACACCTACACCTGCGATCGCATTGAACAATTTCCTACTAAATTCCCAGATCAACTTTACACTGTGCGATCGCATGCCTCCCTATGCGATTGCATTGTACAATTAGACAACCCCTCAAAATCCTTTTATGCGATCGCATCTACACTCCTACGATCGCATAGAGCAAAATCCTGCAGCACTGACATGCAATTTTTTGCATCTTCCCAAAGGCTAGAATTGGTCCGATTGACCCTCCGAAATCACCCGAGGCCCACGGGACCTCAACCAAAAATACCAACATATCCTAAAACATTATTCAAACTTGCTCCAACCATCAAAACACCAAAATTAACACCAAAACCCTCAAATTACATCGGATTTAAGCCTAAGTTCTTCTAAAACTTCCTAACTACGCATTTGATAAAAAAAACTCGACCAAAATACCTCCGAATGACTTGAAATTTTCCACACACATCCAAACGCACCTAACGAAGCTAAAGCAACTCTAGGAATTCCATTCCGACCCTAGAATCAAATTCTCACCTATCAACCGGAATTCGCCAAAATACTAACTTCGCCAATTCAAGCCTACTTCTACACCGGACCTCCAAAATCAGTTTCGATCACACTCCTAAGTCACAAATCATCCCCAAAAGCTAACCGAATCACCGGAAATCACATCCGATCCCTCTAACTCATAGGTCAACATCCGGTTAACTTTTCCAAAACAAGCGTTCCTTAAAGAGACTAAGTGTCTCATTTCCTACCAAAAACAATCCAAATCAACTCAATCATATCAAATAATGATAATGAAGCATAGAGAAACATAAGATGGGAGAAACGGGGCGGTAACTCACGTGATGACGGGCCGGGTCGTCACACAATTAA